>NW_019289439.1:472016-537963 GCF_000500325.1 Leptinotarsa decemlineata
ATTGGACCTTCTGGTCATAGCACCGTGTACTTTCAACAAAGGTTTCCGGTTCAGCAGTCCAAATCCCATCCTCATTAGTCGTAGGGGGCTGCTGGGAAACTGAACACTAAACCAGAGAAAATAATTATATGTTTTAGCAGCATCACAAATGCCTTGAGCCTTTCTTCAAAAAGTGGCAGAAATGCTCAATGATCTCAACGAAAATGAAGTGATTTGTAAAATTTGGCAGCCAAAAATTCCGTTTTTCCAATGTTCGAAATATGTGAGAGAGAAAACTTATTTTCTTTTAAATTCAACGTAATAATCTCGATTATTTTCTGACTTTCATCCATTTTGACTTGATGAACATCAAGTGATCTATAATAAATGATATAAATATGAAATATCTCAATACCTTTTTCCAAATCTCAATGTATTTGTCCAGAAAGGTTTATAAAACACACTACAACCCGAAGACTGAAGATTATACTACCAGTCTCAATTGTCTTGATACTGGAGAAAAGTTCTTCCAAATGCATAAAGGGAAATAGAACAATGTTAATCTACCTACATGATATGTATTATGATTCATTCTCAGTAGTAGTTCAGTTCATTTTTACTTCCTGATTTTCTGATAGTTGTTTCTACAGATCCTGAAGCTAATAGAATATGTGATGTGGAGATAAACGAAAATCCCCGATCAAACTCAAAAACATAGGAAATGGGACTGAGTACACTTTCATTCATATTTGAATTATTTACGCAAACTTCCCTTTCCGTACAAATTCAGTTCACTTACACTATGAACGATAAATCAAATCGCTTAATAGATGCAAACATTCTACACGATATCGAAAATTATTCAAACACGCCTTGCGCCCCAGATAAACTGCAAAACCGAATTTTTCGTTATAAATCACGCACGATATCACTTCGAATCGAAGTCAAAGCGTTTCACATTATTTATGACGCTGTGGTCATATTGACCAAATCTGACGCCCAAAAACAGAACCGTATCGTACAGAATTGAAGACTTTTAATGACAGCAATAAATAGCGAATCACGAGCATAAAAAAATCACTCCTAACTGTGGTTACCAGAAAGTTTATTTATACAGCCACCGGAAACGCATAAGCCTATTTTCCCAGGACAGTCTGGTGAAAGTCCTAAGAATTTCTGAGAAATTTTCTCGACTTTAAATGAAGTGAAACGAAGAATATTAGTATAATTTCAATTTATCATCAACCAGTTGCCTTGTAACTGTCAGAAGCCATACTAAAACTTTTGGAGAACATGAAATTGAAGTTACTTCGTTTACTATTAGCTGAAGAAATCTCAGAATCTATGAGACTGCAAATAATTTTGGATTTTTTTCCCCAGTTATCACTTGAAGCTCACTTAGGTACTAGACTCACAACTCGAAATATACAAGTACTATTTTTTCAGATCTCAACTTTTTGCTACCAGAAGTTTTTGTGCAGTTAACACATATGGTTCAACTCATTTCATTAGGAATGCCATAACATAAACAGTTTGATGTATCAGCAGTGGGTATATAAATTCAAACCAGGTAGATGCAAGATTACTCTTATCCTCTTATCCCTCATTATAATTCTCATTCAACTGAAATAACCTGAATGGGATAAAACGGAACGAACACTGTTCAAGTTCCAGCATTAACGGATTCGTCATCTCAGATTTCCCATGTACTCACGTCTCAGCAGGGCTCCAAATTGAACGAAGACATCTCCAAGGAAACCTTTTATGTATTATAAGCAGGTTCTGAGTGGTCCCCATACCTTTACTGGTTTGAATTTTCCCACATGTTTCTATGAAGACAGTTTTCAAATCGAAGTTGTGCTACCAAATAATTGTTGCCAACACTAGTTGAATTTCAAGCATACCATTTAGTAACTATGGAAAAGTTGGTTCCGAACGTTCCACAGTTTTGATTTGCGTCTTCAGCGGTGATCGATAACAATACGTTGCAACCTCCTAGATGGATTTGTTGATATTCACAAGCCTACCAACTAGGAGGTCGCAATGCACTGAAGAGCATTCGGCGAAAAGTTAGAAGTCAACGTATATATTGATCCTTGGCTGTCCTGCCAGGAAACTCAACTTTTCAAATCGCCAGAAAAGCACAAAATATTGGTATGATGTTCATACCAAGGACTAAGATGTCTAAAAATATTATCGTATCATCAACCTCAATTTTTTCTCTTCGTGATAATGAAAAAAATAATGATATCCTATGTAAGGAACAAACATCTAGCAGACACAAGGCATTGAAATTATTTTTGTCACTACACAAAAACCTATTAATCGTTCATTGTTGTTGTCGTATCAATTCTCACTAGAACTGATTCCGTTTACCAAGAGCCGAATGTGAGAACTCAAGCCTCAACTTGAAATAATAGATCAAAAACTTACTTCACCAATTCAGCTTGGCAGCTGCAGCTACTAATACAATTTGGAAGTATCGGTGATCTTTGATAACACCAAAACAAAATAACCCCTTCAATTCCCAAAAAGAATGTACTGGTCATCAAAAAAATGACCATGAAACCTATGATTACACTATCCTACACCCCATTGGAATGGGCCAAAAGAAAGGGATTTCAACATTGAGAAATTGTGATTAAAAAGGAAGTTCGAAGAAGCCACGTTCTCATCAAACAAGGGCGCAAACAGCACCAATGGTGAGATGAGAAACGTGTGGAAATCTTTAATTGAACCGGCAAATGGACTACGTTGCATTGATCAGAAAAATGAGAGCAGAATATACATCTAATTGATTCATTAAAAGTCACTAATCAGCAGGAATTATCCAGTCATTGTCCGAAGATGATTTTTTTTTTCAATCATGTTTTGTTTTATTTGGGTGACACAACTAGAAATACAAATCAATTCAAAGAACTATGATTATTAAGAAAAAAGGAAAGAAGAAAAAAAAAAAGGAAAGAAGAAAAAAAAACACACATCAAAGGTGCTGCTTCGTTCCCTCCTGTTCATAAAAGAGGACATAGCCTCATTGCTCACAATTGATTTTGGCGAAATTGGGAACACCTGTGAATCGTTGTATTCATGCCATGTGCCACTATATGGGTGTCTGCAATATGCTGTGTAATGTCCGTTGTAAGTAGTCCCACTGTGATTTGAAAGTGCATATAGATTATAATGACAAGGAGCCACATTCTCTGTTGCATAACTGCTCATATCTAATCCATCTAAAGAAAAGTCAATGATGATTGATGTTGGAAAACTAATGAAATCTGTGTTTATGTACATGTACATACTTTCTTCTATCAAAATTCTGAGGAAGAAAGCCAAACAATGTACAAGCAGTTACGGTAATAGTGAGAATAATCTAAAAAAGTCTTGCTTTGCAAAAAACTCACAATTGTAATAGCCACACGATGAGCAACATCACAATTCATATCAAGGTGAACTCAACTCAGTGATTTTCTCCTAGACAAAGCCGGTCCTGGCTTTATTCGCAACATGACAAGGTAAATTTTCAGTTATTCTATGAATTTAGATAGGCAGAAAGATGACGCTGACCATCAATAAAATATTGAATAGTTCGATTTGATGGTAACGTGATGTGAATGTCAAAAACTAGATTGATACTCCGACCGCGGGGCATACATTAGATTGGAAATGTATGTACATGCACCATCTAACCTGGAGCCATTGATGGCATCGCAATATTGTATTGCAGCAGTAATTCATACGATACAATTGCGGAGAGAGTCCATAGGAAATATGAAATGCTTTCATTCATATGCAAGGTGAACCGGGCTAAAATTATGTTGGACATTTGTAACTGGCAAATTTGCAAATCTGCTTCTATTACTCTGAATTGCCTGAAAATAAAGGCGTTATTTCAACTGTTGGAGAAACTAAGATTGGAGAAACTTCTGGATACCGCATAGGAATGAATGAATCAGTAGTCAAAGTTTTTTGGCAGTTTTTGAAAGAATATTATTGGATATTAATGTACTTCAATGAAGTCTACCATGCAATACCAGTTATCGCGAGAATATCCACTGCATGTCCAATTCATAACGGAATAGCCCGTGATATGAAATGGACGTTAACAAGATATCCCGCATTGCTGTGGGAATGGATATACTCCAGAAGTTATCCAATTAACATCAACATTTTCTAAAGAAAATATTTCAAAATTCCTCATCAAGATAGTTCATTTGGAGAGCCCTTCATTTTTTTTACTTCTAATTTAAATCCTCTAGGTTTGTTATGAATATATTTTCGGGCCATTCACAGAAATTGTTCATCGGTAATTTTTTGCCACTATCAACCCTAGAACAGTCAGAAATATTCTCTGCTACATTTTTTCCTCTGCAACGTCATGGCGATAACTAATTCTATACTATATCTGTGCAACTCCCGCCAGGGTGAGTACTTTCAATACTTTGTCTCTATAAGAATGATGTTGTTTTGAAATGTTTGATTTATATTTATTTTCAGGGTCAATTGGTGCCCAAACATTGCCGCTGAGCTTTGGAGTTTAAAATCAATTTTTGATAGTCATCTTTCTTCAGGCTCCTTCTATTCTCATCCATCATCCATATATCCAATAATTCTGAATCCGATCTCACAGTGGTTACACATATTGGTCTTTTTCTATCATTTTTGTAGGTTCTGGACTAATCTTGCCGGAATACATTTTTCCCATCGATCACAGTAAGATGCCGTTTATAGGCTCCATCTTTGTGGAGATGGTGATCTGCACTTCTCCTCGAATACTGGCAACCAAATGTTCATTCTCGAAACGAAGTCGATTCTCCCTAATGAACTGCTATGGCTTGTTCTGAGAGCAGTCTCATCTTCTTTTGCATTTGATAGATATATTTTCCATATGATGTGGAACTGTACTTGTTCCCAATAATTCCATACTACAGCTTTGATTCTTCGGAAACTAACTTTCATTTTTTGCAGCTTCGAATTCTAGCACAAATAAAATGTGCCTACTCAACTTAGAGATACTTACTGCATCTTGATATTAGACAAACCTTGGATGAAGGCGAGTATCTCAATATTTTCCATAAAATCACCAGTTAGTACTGACTACTGCCTCAAATTGTTCATGAAACCTGGCCAAGAATAATTGTTCATGAAAATTCGCCGACCCCAAGATTTTTCTTGGAATAGTTTTACTGCCGGAAAGATATTCCCCCCTAAATCTAGTGTACTATATCCTAGAAGTACTGGCTGACTCGCTATGTAGTTATGCTCATGTTGGTTCTTCAGATTGTTCACCAGTTTGACATCTGAATGTCTAAACTACAACCTAGACTTCTTCACTTGTACTTAACCACTTGTTGAAGTTTCTTCAATATTTCTGCATTGGAGTGAAGTTGGCTTTCTCTATTCCACCTAAGGCCACCTTGCTGAATCCTGAATTTTTTATTTTGCCCTTTTACTCGCTTCATTTTCCGAGTTATATTTCGAATTATAGAGCATAACTCTGATTCATCCACTGTTAGTTTCTGATGTTCGAAAAATCTGTTTTATTGCTTGCTAAACGTACAATTGCCATAAAACGATTTTCACGACCAATTCGTCTCGTCAAACAAGTAATTATAAATAACTCTCGACGAGTCATCATAGAATAAACACGGGCGCAAAAGAAATACCCAAAGAGGTAACACTTATTAATAGAGGTATTGAATGCCTTATAGAAAAGTTAATTAGCGGATGAACTTTTTCTCCCGTTCCTGGCCGGATATTTTAATAATTGAGAAACGAAAATGCTTTTCCGACGAACAAAAGCCATAACGGGGAGAGGGGGTTAGGCTCTTTGAAGAGTTAAAAGTGCATTAAAGAATTTCCATTATGAAATTTCTCAATCAAGTTAATTAGTAATCTGTTAATTAATTGAATCCATCATCGGTAGTAATCCTAAAGCTGGCACTTCAAAGTATTGCAGAACAATTTCCTATATATCGTTAATTAGACGTCGTTTTGTAATTAGTGGAGCCAACAGCGCCTGCCATCGATTTCTGCAAATATTCCGCTTCATAAAACAGCCGGCCGCAGCGATAGGGGGAGGTGATGTGTTAGCGGCCCAAGACAGGGGCGGGGAGTTGGATTACCGATAATTATGATGATGAAATTTTTAAAGACGGGTTATTGGTGACGAACTGAAAATATCTCATGATAACCTATGGGTTAGGTTAAGGTGCAAACAATTACATGTATGGGAATAATGAGAGAATGAAAACTACACCAAGAACAATGAAAACAACACCAAGAGCAGCAAGGAAAACTACACCGAAAGCAACGTTGGAAACATTCTGGAATCTAGCCCATTACATCTTGTGTAATGTAAGGAGGCAAGAGTGATTCAATTGGGATTAAAAAATTCACCAAGAGATCTAAAAAATCCTTGTCTTCTTTTTATTCAAAATTTCAGATGCGAACACGAGTTTTGAATGACTTGTAACCATTTATTATCTTCGGCGTGCATACAGCATCAAAATAAATGATCCTAGAGAGCCCTCTCAAACAGTAAAGTTTGAGGTATACTGAGTTGAACCTCGTGTATTTCTGTTGGAATCAAATTTCTTGGTGGAATGAAATGTGCCAAGTCACTTGAATACTTTCCGTGAAAGTATCCATAAAAGAAAGACAGATCAACAACATTTCTTGGTTGTTCCAGACTATCGAGGTTGCAAGTGATGTTCGTACGCTCAGGGACGGAGCTCCATACATGAGAACCATACTCCAGAGAAGGTATGATCTGAGCTTAATAAAGCATTAAAAGTTGCTGAGATTTGTACAGTTTTCTAAGGAATAGTGTTCCAAGCTTTTGAGAATCAGCCTTTGTAATGATGTAATGATTGAGCCAAGACATATTGGACTGGTCTCCATTTCAACGTCCAACAAACTTATCGAAGCAGAAAGCGGGATTGTCCGTCCTGACATATCCGGTTGGGAGAGATACATACAGAAACCTCCCTTCTTCTCATATTATATATTACAATAAAATAATGATGAAAAACTTTCAAAATAATCTTTCATTCAAGTGCCCTAAAAAGATCAAATTGAAATGTTAAATCNAATCATATTGTTAATAAACAGAAACATATCTTCGCAGAATATTTTGGTTAGTTTTCAGTAACGGTAAATTTCCAAATTCCTTCCTTCAGCTAATTTTTTAAGTTGACAAATTCATTAATTGCTTTGTATTTCCTCAGAAAGTGTAAAAAGTGGAGGCAGAAAACTTAAGGCAGCATTTCAATGATGTGAAAGGAAAGAGAAATAAAAAATAATGAACGAATAGTATCTAGAAACCGATACAAAATGTTATTAAATATAAAAAACCTTTAAAAGACATATTTGTGGAAGAGTCAATGTTTCTTGTTATTTTTTTTTTGTATTCAACCATTCACCATCTGAAAAATAAACAATAGAAAATCTGACAACGTATAAAAAATGTATTCTTTCTCCCCCGAAATTCAACTTAGAAGTAGGTAGTTTATTTAATTGATGATTGAAGACAGTTTAAAATTTGTAGAACTGATTTCCACAATTTTTCAAAATTAAGAAAAGTAACATCAACCGCTTTACTTCTCACTCCCACCAAAAACGCGGGTGATATTTCCCAACCCGACCACCTCTATTATCCGAAAATTTCCAATTAGAGTATAATTAATATGTCCTCGAGATAACCCGGGCTGACAAGAATGAAGGCCTATGGCATCGGCGAGAGCATCTACGAACAAAGGCTAAAATTTGTAACAATATCACCAAAGAAGCGCACAATCGGGTGATTCATCAACATTTTAATTAATACATAATTAACAACCTCAACAAAGCGATTGTCTCGCGAACAACGAAGATGACATCAACGTATCAGGCTACATTCGCTAATTGCGGAAAATTATACGGATTTTTCCTCTATTTACACCTTCTGTCGTTGAGCAAGAAACCGGCATTTCGAAAAATTATTTATAAAGAAGTTTTGGAAACATGAAAGGAATGAAAGGAAAGAATGCCAAAAAAGGAATGAAATGATAAAAGCGGAGTGTTTGATTCTCCATCAAAACAGTTGATCGATTATGTATGTTTTTAAACCCTGATTCGTCACTTGATGGGAACCAATAACAGTATTCATGATGATAATCACAAATTTTCAAATGAGTGTTGCACTAGAACAGTAGTTTCCTCAGTTGTAGTGGTGAAACCATTGGTAAAGTGAAACACATCATATTATAATCAAAGTCTATATTGTGAAAATTTGAAGTTATTATCATGAATGAATCCTATCCTCGATTTGAGTAAAATTATTTACGAAACATCAATAGATTTCACTGTTTTCTCTAATTCCTAGTTTTTCTACATCAACAAAAATGCTTACAAGGTATCCTTCAGTTGTCGACATTGTTAACATTGTTAACATTGTCGGCAGTATATAATTCTCTCTCTTGAGTACTGCTACCCATAACAACTTTACTGAGTCTTCGTTATCATATGATTTTATGTATTTTATAGAATGACCCTTGGAAATTCATTTTGATAGGAAGACCAATAGGTAGGGGCTTGAAAGATTTTCTGGAAATGGCTTGGTGTTGGTGAAACTATATTTTTGACTCTGAGGAAGAACCATTCCTCACGTTTACTTTTCAATAATCACTTCTTTTCAGAAACCTAAATCAAAGCCTTTATTTTTTTGATGATTCAACCATGACGTGTCTAGTCGCATCTGCATCTGTCTTGCATTTATTTTGTATATTTCGAAATGTATAACCCCTCATGTCTCTTAAATGTCTGAAAATGACTAGTAGCTGACTCAGCTACTTCACCAAAATACAAAGAATTCGATTTTATCTTATATTGCTCCTAATCCTGCAACTACCTTCTCCCGATTCTTACATTTCCTATTCAGGATACAGATATAACATTACTCATAAAAATGAAACTTTCAAAGGTCGTTTGAATAATTGAACTTCACTAACGAAACTTTTAATACTTTGAATTGATTTGAGCTAACTTTCCAGAAACTGACAACTATGCGTGAATTGAAGAATTCGAGAGACTTGTGAGCAAAGAACAGAGGGAAGTATTACATTTCAACGTGTGCTCACAATCACGATCGAGGATAAATCATCAAATTCCAAAGTACAAGATTTCAATCCGGGCCAAAATCGTCTTAGGGTGATAACTTGCCTATCTCTCATACTCATTTTCATAGACCACTTGGGCACTCTTTCCTTCCCTATCTGTTCTCTAGATTTTCCGGTTCACTGCTCCGTAGCCCGTTATTTCGCTTTGTTAAAGTTTACAATAATTTGCGGATGGACCACTGGATGTTACGTTAGTATACTGGTATATCCAATGATGGTCGGTAATCCCCGATTTGTTGATTTTCCTCCGCTGGTTGTATTTCTCGTGTTTGCCAATACGGATTTTCAAATAATACTATGATACGTGAGCATATGTCTCAATACTTGGAACAACTCGGGTGGCTGAACATGGATGCTAGGCGCACACTGCATTCTGCTAGTTTATTCCATAAAGTCATATCCACTGGGAAACCTGCCTACCTGTTCACGAAACTGTCCTTTAGAACCGATATTCATAATCCAAATTTGAGATTTGAACATTTTTTTGACTGAACCTAAACATAAAACTTCTTTTTTTCGAATATCTTTTTCTTATAACATTGCACGCTCATATAATCGGCTACCCATTGAATTGAAATCCCTACCACCACGTAGTTTCAAGAAGAATTTGAAAAGATTCATGCTATAATCCGGTTCTCTTCTTTTATAACATTGATCAGTTAACACCTATACATAATATTTTTTCACCATAAATATGTAGAAATCATGAAATTTATCAATATATTTGTGACATGATTTTTCACATATAAAACATCAAATTGTCATTCATTCATTTATTGCCTCTCTTTTCTGCTTTTCTTTCTTTTTCCTTTGCTTCTCTCCTTCTTTTCTTTTTTTCATTTTTCATTAAGTTCGATTGCAAATAATATGTATTGATATGAGTTATCTCTTACTGGTTAGATGGAAGACCAATTTCTGCCTTGATCCATCATGCGCAGACGTTGCATTCTGCCATTTGTTAGGTTAGATTAGTATCTCCTGTACTGAGTAACCTTTCAATGAAAGCTTCTTATTTTTCACCGTACTGTGCGCTGCTCAGGCCCTATCCCCTGAAGCCCCGATACATTCGGAAGGGCGCGCCTGCATTATCAACCATTGACCACTCCTCACACCGTGGGGTAAGTGATCATTGGGTACGAGAATCATGTGCCCTGAGAATGCGCAGTGAGCCAAGAATGACAGCCTCCTGCATCTGTGCGGCTAAGATTTCTGCCTTAGTGCAGTATGATTTTAAGATACGAGAGTAGAGAGGACATCATTCCACCAAGGACTCCAATAATCAGAACAACCATCTTGAATAGTTCCAATAAATTCCGCACTTTTCGTTCCCCACAATGGATTCAATATCCCCCGGAGCGTAAGAGTGCTGGACATGCTGATAGCAAGTGCATTAGGGTCTCGGGCGCCTCGCGGCAGGCCCTGCACCTTTTGTCAAGAACCTCTAAACCCATCATGCGACTGCGGTAGACTAAGGTGTTGGAGACACCATTCTGGCAAGCCATGATAAACCCCTCAGTTTCCGACTTCAGCCCACTCGACCTGAGAAAAGCGAACGTCAGGCGATTTGATAAGCCAAGGTCTGAAGACCCCATGCATTGGCTTATCTTTGTGTCTCCGCAGAAGTAAGGAGATCTCTGCGGCTTTCATCTGAGCTTTTTGTTGAACGGGTTCCAACTCGGTGACAGAGTTGTGATCACCTCGTTCAGAGTCGAAAACTATACCGAGTTCATCAGCTGCTTGGGCAGCTGCCCTAAGGAGAAATGCTCCAATTTCTGCTCTCTCATGGTCACGGACCATGCAGAGAAGGGGATCCGAACTCCTGACGACTTTACAGGCTGTATCCACTACCATTCTGTCATGTAGACACTCCAATCTCAAAAGTATTATTATTATGATTATCAATATAATTATTATTATTATTCAATGCAGAATTTACCACAGTCACATGGTCAATCGCAATCACATGAAATTGTTTTCTGTTTCGTAGCTTGGTTTTTGTGGAACAGTTTCAAAACTGGATATAATAATGTCAGGACAGACAATTCCGCTTTCTGCTTCGATAAGTTTGTTGGGGGTTGAAATGAACACCAATATGTCTTGGCACAATCATGGCGTTGAAATTGCAAAAGCCATTTCTCAAAAGCTTGGAACACTGTTTCGAATCAGAAAACTGTACACAACTCAGCAACATTTGATCCTGTATAGAGCTCAGATCAGACCTTCTTTGAAGTATTGTTCACATGTATGGAGCTCCGCCCCTAAGCATACCCTGAAGCTATGTGAAGGAATTAGCCGATACATGATGAAAATCTGTAACTAACGTATTTGAAAAACACTCACTATTGTGAGATTGTGAAAATCTCACATACCCTGAAGCAGCTGGATTCTATTCAGAAAAGGGCCATTCGCCTGATTGGAGACACGACCACTACTTGCAACTTTGATAGTCTGGAACATCGAGGAAATGTTGGAGATTTGTCTCTCTTCTATAGATACTTTCACGGGAAGTGTTTAACTGATTTGGCACATTTGATTCCACCAAGAGCGGTACATATCAGAAATCCGCGACGGACTGTGGCTGCTCATCGTTTTGAACGAAGGAACTTCATTGTTCATGAACTATCTCATCTGGAGAACTGCGTTTATGTGGAATAAACTTTCTGAGATTGAAATCGAACCTGAATCGCTCCTTTCACCAGACATCGCTCTTAGAGCTTCTTAAGGATTTTCCTGATGTGCTTGTGTTTTGTTAAAAAAAAAATGGTGTACCCAGAACTGAAGTAGCATCCAACTCAGATCCAATTCTTCTTCGAGACACAAGAAAGGGTTATGACGTCTTTATTGACTATATTTCCTGATGTGGCCCAATTTTTCATCACGAGTTTTCTCTGTTTTTACGGAAACTTAACGGTCAATAAAGTCTAGAGATTTCTATTTTAGTAACCAGGTGTTACATATAGAAAGGGCAGCTCGGTTACTTTGGCAATACAGTGTAGGGATATTTCCTATATTCTATTATCTTTCCCGAAACAGTGAAAAATGTATTTTGAAGGCATCATGAATATTTGAAATGACGGAAATTAGGTATAGAAAATAGTGGTATAGTGTCAAGAAATAGAAACAAAGAAATACGTCAGAGGTGAAATCAAAAAACCGACCGTCCGGAGCGGTACAGATCAAGCAATATTTTTATTAGAGACTCTGCCACCTTCATATTTTGTTATAGTGGTCACAACTGGAAATAATGAAATATGGCAGAGGTGAAATCAAAAAACCGGCAGTCAGGGGCGGTATAAAAATAGGTGTAGCTTTGTAGTCATGGCCCATCTAAGTGAAGTGTAACTCATTACATTCATTTTGTGGAGACTTTCTTGTTCAATATAATTCTTATAATTCACTTTGAAAACAAACCCATTTTTCCGAAAAATATATTTTATATCTCATTATGGCGTCTTTCCCGCAGCATGTACAGTTCGGTTTTTATAACGCAATCCTCGCCTGCATTCGTAATGTGCTCATGTTATATGGCCCTCAGATAATTATTTTCCAGATTTTAGAAATGATACGTATCCCTAGAAGAACGATGTTTGCAAACTTCATTCTTCAATAAACCGCATGAGAAGAAATCCATTGGGGTTAAATCTGGTGAGCACGCTGGCATTGAATACTCTGAGTAAGGTCCTATCCATTTTCCATCAAAACGTTCATTTAGAAATTGTCGTACTGCTACATTACAGTGAACACTAGTTCCATCTAACTGATGTTTAGGCGGTATTTGACATATACTGGGTGACAACGAGATCATTGTACATGGCGCCATTCAATTGTTTATGAGGTAAGAAATTAGAAATTCGGAATAGAGGTGAAAGTACATTGAATCCGATACAGAATTTAACCGGAAATGCACACAAGTCAAGAATTTTAAATAGAAACCTGTATATATTTTTCAGCCATTCAATTGAATATAAAATTCATTTTTCAACAATTAAGACGTGTGGACATCTTTATTTATTCGAAATTTCCAGTTGTGACCACTATAACAAAATATGAAGGTGGCAGAGACTCTAATAAAAATATTGGTGAATTTGTACCGCCTCCGACGGCCGGTTTTTTTATTTCGTCACTGCTATACTTCATCGTCTCGTTTTGTTAACACTATAACAAAATATAAAGGTGGCAGGGTGTCTGATTCAAATGCTCGGATTTTTCAATTGGTTTCCACTATTTTCTATAATTTCCGTCATTTCAAATATTCATGATGCCTTCAAAATACATTTTTCACTTTTTAGGGAAAGAGAATAGAAAATACGAAATACTGCTGAACTCTATTGTCAAAGTAACCGAGGTAGAAACGGCAGTATATTTTTGGATTCCTTCTTCATTGATATCGTTACAAAAGTCTCAATTATTGAGATGCTTCAAAAAGACATACAATTCAGTGTTTATTTTATGGTACTATATCATGAAAGGGTCATAAACTTATCTCAATCGGACTTGTGATTTCCTGTAGGTTTCTACAACGTCTCAAACTATTCCGTGTATACATGATATAGATACAACTTCATATCAGGCGCGGGAGGATCTCATTTGCGAATATCGAGAGTAAAAATCACGAGTAACAAGTAACAGCAAATTTTTGAAATCCAATTTCCATAGAATTTCCGCCCATATACGGTATTAACAAAACAGGGAAATCCCGATCCTCAATCTCGACCGCCATCAATTCGATTGTTCGAGCTGGCGCGGTGGATTTACAGCATAATTTACAAATTCCACTTTATCTCCTGATGAAATTGGAAACGTTATAGTTTAATTGGCTTCAATAAAACTTAAATACACACCAGATAGTTTCGCGGCTTAATTAAGTTCAAGCTGTGTGAATGATGCTGCTATTTGGGAGGTATCGATTCCTTGGGTTTACGTATATACCTACTGTTTGTCAACTTAGTGACATCAAATTATAATTCGTCGCTGGTATTGGAATGTGTGTAACTCGGGAAATTTTCCATACGAATTCCTTCATTAAAAATAATTAGACTTGAAACGATATATTGAGTGGAAAACTCCTACACCGCAGGTTCGAAAATATTGAGAAATATTCTGTCAAGATGGAGTTTGTTGCATCTTCTCTCATAAGAAACCAACAATAATCCACCATCATTGCTGCATCCCATCTGCCGTGGTAACGTTGCTCCATTGTCAGTTTGTCTTGGTGGAACCTTTCCCCTTGTTCTTCACTGACAGCTCCCAAATTTTTTGGGAAAAAATTCAAATGGGAGTGCAAGAAATAGATTTTGAGAGGCATGGAAAACAATTCTTCTGAAAGAACTCCACGCAGCTAATTCAACATTACTTAATTTTTTATCGAACTGTTGATCACTCAGTAGTTTTTTAATTCGTGGTCCAACAAATATGCCTTCCTTGAGCTTTGCATCACTTGATTTTGGAAAAACGTGTTTGAAATATTCAAACGCATCACCTTCTTTGTCTAATGCTTTCACAAAATTTTTCATTAACCCCAGTTCAATATGTAATGGAGGTAACAAAACGTTTCTGGGATTAACAAGAAGTATATTATTCACATTAGCTTGACCTGGAATATATTTATCTCTCGGAGGCCATTCTTTTACTTAATAATGGTTTTGTGTTGCCCTACTGTTCCAAAGGCATAGAAAATAGCAAAACTTCGTAAATCCGCCCTAAAGATCTAGTAACAGTCCTTAGACTTTTGTGGGTCAGCACATAATTGCCACTTATACGTATTATAACTTATTGCATTTAGAATAAGTGACATATTTTCGTATGCTTCTTTCATTGTAACTACATGTGCAAGAGGAATATAGGGTCTTTTGTTACCATCATGGAGCAGAACGGCTTTTAAACTTGTTTTAGATGAATCTATAAATGAACGCTATTCGTCCGGATTATGTGCAAATCCTAATTTTTCCATCACACCATTTGGAGTTTCACAACCACACTTTTTATCCTGCATAGTAAAAAACGAGGAAAGCTCATGGTTACGGTTCCTAAATATTGTAACTTTCGGTATAGAGGCTAGTAAATTCCATTGTTGTAATCTAGACCCCAATAGTTCAGTATTCTCTTTGGACTAATGGAGGTGCCGAACTAGGTCATATAATTCAAGTTGTTCGAATAAATGAGGTGTTCTTTCTTCATTCTCTGGAAAATAGGGACCGTCTTTTTCTGGCACATCATGGAAACCTGTCTGGTCATCATACATTTTCAAATCTTTCTTCCAATTTGCCGGGGGTATTGGAAATGGTAAACTTTCTCCATGAAAAACCGGCCTTCTTGCAGAAGGAATATCTGGATATATAATTTTGTGTTTGCTCTTTTTTAAAGAGCCAGACACGTTTGTCATGCATAAGTATAACAGTCGTTGTAATGATTTCTTGTTTGTCGCCAAATCATTGGAACTGCAAACGGCATAGAAGAACATTTGCCATTTAACCAGTTACTTAGATTTGCTGCACAGGTTTAGCAACATACGTGAGGAGCCCAATCCCGATCTCGATCACCAGCCACACATTCAAAATACTTATGGTATGGTCATTTGAAAACTCCTTGTGAACATACATATTGAGTCATGTGATTTTACCATACTGTACTGTACTATACTGTAATATTCACAATCTCTTTTTTTTAGACCATAAATGCAGGGAATCCCATGACTTATTATGAATGTATTACAGTATTTATAATGTAGAAATCTATATTAACTTCTAATAGTCATTTGTAATATCACATTAAATAAACTCCAATTCACGTTTTCGAAACATCAAGTATTAATAGGAAGAATATTGGTTAAAAGGGTGATTATGAATCTTAATCTGTACAGTATTGAGATATTAGGAAATTATATTCTTGCATTAGACAAGTTGAAAATATTCTGTTAATAATCACTATTCCCTTTTGGCAATAAATTTGCCCTGTTTTCAAATCGAGGATCTTGAAAATATGGTAAACACTTCAAAATATATTTTGAAGTACGAAGAAACGATCTACGTCACTTCGAATCTTCTGTGATTTATTTAATTTCACAAATTTTTACTCAACTCTTTGGTTCATATATGATATTCTGTATATTCCATTATCACGGTTTTTATTGTGTAAAATTGAAGTTACCCTATGAATAAATAACAGTGTTCCCAATATTTTGTTTAGCGTTAGAAATACTAAAATAACAATTAACTGAACTTAACCAAAATCGATATAACTCAAGATACCGATTTTCAATTGATGGTTTCGAATGAGAAGCTACAGAAAAAATAAAATCAAATCAAAATCAATGAAATAAATGTATTGAAATAACTAAAATTGGAAATTTATTCAAATGTGGGTCTATCGAACTCAATCTCCTTTACGAGCCAGTCTTCAATTATAAGGAATTCTTCAATACCCTGTTGAATATGATTGCTTGCGAATTTGCCTAATTTTGGATGGAAAATAGTCATTCTCAATGTTTCAAGGCAATTTCGTATTTTGTTTTTCAACATTTTTAAATTTGGGAATGTGTCATGGAAACAAAATGTCGAATGTCAAATATCAGTTTGAAAGTGAATGCGTCAAAAAACAGTAGCAAAATACCCATTGAACTTCTTAATTCACGAGAAAAATTAAAATAATAATGTTATTTGGTGATGGTTCTCGAAGTAGCAGACATGTTGCTCAATATTTCAACAGAAAATATTCGCAACAAAATCGTTTTTGACCTGAAACGGCAGCCTCCGTGAATAAACTTTCCACTCAAACTGAAAGTGTATTAAAGATTCGTCCAACTATAGACAATTCACATCGAAATCGAAGGTACCAACACGATGATAATGTCTTAGCTTCAATTCGCACCAATCCTTGAATCAAATTGCCTTTAAGGTCTGAGCAATCATATTTGAGTAGAGAGAAAATCAGAAGATGTCTCGTACGTCATAAAATTCAACCTTGCAAACAACTTTCCGAATGCTAGCATGTACGATAGTCTCAAAAACGACCCCACCCATTTATATCGGAAAGAAGACAAGGAAACTTTGAAAAATATTCATTGTGTCATGGATGAAACGGAAAAATTCCGATCGTTAGTCATGAACCCACAAACACCTAAACTTCATTCGTTGATTAAATTACACAAAGATAACAACCCGATTAGACCGGTAGTTTCTTTCGTTACAGCTCCTTTAGTTAAAATATTCGAAAAGCTCATTGCAATTATTCAAAACCACACCAATTTCAAATCAAAATTCAGTTTGAGGAATTCATATCATTTGATCAATGAAATTCAAGCTATTACACTCCCGGATAATGCCAAATTGAATATATTCGATGTAAAGAATATGTGTCCCAGTATCCCTCCGAATAAAACGATTATTCTTGTAGAGTATTTATTGGACGAAAAGTATATCAAACCGGTAGTGAAAAAGGAAATGTTAGACTTGCTTACGGTGTGTTTGTCACGGAATTACTTTCAATTCAATGAAACTTCTGCAAAGGTCTCATAATGGGAAACCCACTTAGTCCTATTCTGGCAGAGATTTTCATGGACGATTTCGACAGAAGAATACACAGTGACCCACTGGTAAGAAGTTTCGTGTATTCGTATAGATATGTGGATGATATCCTGGTATGTTTCACAGGATATCATCCACACAGGCATTTGACTAACCTTTTGAATTTCATCAATTCTCTCCACCCTTCTATCACATTAACATTGGAGATGGAAAGGGACGACTCTATAAATGTTTTGGACTTGACAATAACAAAAGTTTAAAACAAACATGTGTCGTAAACCGACACATACAAATATTATTATTCATAATTCGTCCACCTAACCGTATCAGCACAACGTAGTAGCTTCCAACCGTTTGATCTACAGACTTATAAATGTGTCCTTCAGACGAGTCTCAATAAAGAACTGAACATAATAAAACAAATAGCCGTCAACAATGATTATGATAGCAGTCTGATACATTCTTTAAAAGTTATACAATCAAGCTTTGAAAGAAGTTTACCCAGTTCGAAGAGAAGAGGATAAAAGTTATAGAACCTCGAACTACTTAGGCCAACCCTCTACAAATATTTCAGATTTTCTGCACAGCAAAGGTGTGAATATTGCTTTCAAAACCAACAATAACGTAGGCATGCACATTAAGAATAACAAAGATAAAAGTTCAGTTTCAGAAAAATCGGGAGTATATAAATTATCATGAGGGTCATGTCCATGTCCGATGTTTTATATAGGTAAAACTGGAAGAACGTTCGAATCCCGCATAAAGAAACACAAGTATAGTTTCCAGAATGGAAAAATAAATTCCACACATGCCACTCATTTAATCACAAAAATAAAACCTCATTAGGTACGATTTCAGGAGAATTTCGTTTGTATGTGGAGCATCCTTTGTTATGGATAAATAAATGTATGTGCAGAGGCAACCAATCTAACCCATCTTTGTTAATAATTTTATCTCTGAGTCAAGCGAGAAAACTATATAAAAGAAATCGTCAAGTTTGAATGTGTTATATAAGATTTTTGAATCAGGTCCTTCAATCTGTCAGCATGCATCCATTCTTGGAATTCTACATACTTTACTAGAATAAACAACATAGTGATTGCACTCACATTAAGAAAATTTCGTAATCATTCACCACTCACTCATTTATTGAACATACCTACCCAGTTTTTCAATTTCTTCAAAATAATATGTGTTCATATACTTGTTTTCAAGAAAGAGCAATCCTTGCAGCTATTATTACACATTTGATTTTTATGTGTATCAAAGGAAATATAATTGTTTCCGTTCTCAAAACCCAATAAATTCACTTGTCAATATTTAATTTGTGGAATTCACCATTATTTGTAAGTTTTTATCTCAAAACTACTTGTACTCATTCCTATTCCCGGACTAAAAACCAACTGAAACCAGTTGAATATTTTCTGTCAATATTTTTAACATTTTCTGTGTGAAACGAATCTCTCTACCTATACCTAATATCTTGAAAAGTATTTATCTTCTTGTTGTGTAACATCCAGGATGTCAGTGACTTTACCCAATTACGAAAAGTTCTAAACCATCAGTAATTATGCAAACACCGTATCAGTATAGTGTTCAATATCGATTCCACTTTTATAATAGTCGAATCAATGATCGTTTTCGTATAATTTTACCAAACAACACCAATGTTCATGAAAATTTTGCTTTCACCCTGGAGGGGATATCACTTCTCTTTGGTGGAAAATTTTCAATCTAAAATTAGCCCGTGATTTTTTGATAGATTGATGAATTTTAATCAACTTTTGTTTTATGAAGTTTTTTCTCATAATCATTTCTTGTCGACTTTTTATTACATACAAACAAACCATGCACATAGGTTAGCTAACAAGGGTTGATAGTATCTACAGTTGAGACGAAAAAAGAATGCACAGGTGTCATCAACAAAATACGCGATAAAACACATACTTGAATTTCTCATTACAGTTCACCGTGTTTTTATTCCAGAATAGTTCATTCTATTGGTACCAGTTGTATTTTATATCTGAATCAATCTGTAGAGTTATTAATCATTCAATAATCTCTATTTCTTTCGATATATCCTTATCATAGTGCAATAAAAACATCCACATGTCACAGCCTACATGAAAAAGCTGATGATACATTAAGGAATCGATCAATGATACAAATTATTTATTGTCAATAATATTTCATCAATCTAACAACTCTATAAGAATTGACAAAATGGTTCAGACTTTCACGGCTGAGGTTTTCAGTGTTATTGCTTTTCGAGTTTGAAAGCTGTGGATTTTTGGAATTTCTTCCTGACGTTTCGCTGGCGCGAGTGGCTAGCTTCTTCAGAGGTTTAACCATCATGACTTGCTGTCCGATGACTACCTTTTAGGCTTCGTAAAGCGTATTTATGCCTTGTCAGGTAATCAGTTGTATTTGTACCTGTATTTGTACCTGCATTTGTACCTGTATTCGTACCTGCACTTGAACCTGGAACATTAACAATCTTGCTGCCTGTTGTCCTGTTCGTTATTCTCGAATTCTTTAAAATGGGGTTCCATATTTGATTGAGGTTCACCGCTTCTTTTTTTCTGTTAAAATTATCCGTGTGTTTGTGGATCTCTATTGCCTCCCGTACCAGTCGGCTATGGTATCCGTGCTTGGAGGCAATTAATTTTGTGTTCTCAAACAAAATTCTGTGGTCTCCTTCACTCAGTGCGTGTTCTGCCACAGCTGACTTGTCTGTTTGGCCTAGTCTGCAGTTCCTTTGATGCTCTTTCAGTCTTGTTCCCATGGATCGTTTGGTGGTTCCGATATATCCTTTCCACAAGTGCATGGAATGCGATAGACCCCTACTGCAGATAATGGGTCTCTTTTGTCTTTAGCCGACCTGAGGCTTTGTTGTATCTTCCTCGTGGGTTTGGAGACTGTTTCGATGTCGTGTTTGCCCAATAGTTTTCCAATTCTATCCGTGACCCTAGGTACAAACGGTAGATAGGCGCGTACAACCATCTGATCCTTTTTCGCTTTCTGAACCGTGGTGCCCTTCGGTCTCATGGCTCTTCTGGTCTCGGAGGCACTGTATCCATTCGATCTCAAAGTCACTTCCAGAATATCTGGAAGTGACCTCCAGAACATCTGTAGAGGGAACTGAAATATCTGGAAGTGACCTTGAGATCGAATGGATACAGTGCCTCCAAGACCAGAAGAGCCATGAGACCTAAGGGCACCACGGTTCAGAAAGCGAAAAAGGATCAGATGGTTGCATATCTACCATTTGTCCCTAGGGTCACGGATAGAATTGGAAAACTATTGGGCAAACACCTCATCGAAACAGTCTTCAAAACCACGAGGAAGATACAACAAAGCCTCAGGTCGGCTAAAGACAAAAGAGACCCATTATCAGCAGCAGGGGTCTATCGCATTCCGTGCACTTGTGGAAAGGTATATATCGGAACCACCAAACGATCCATGGGAACAAGACTGAAAGAGCAGTCTTGTTCCCATGCAGACTAGGCCAAACAGACAAGTCAATTGTGGCAGAACACGCACTGAGTGAAGGAGACCACAGAATTTTGTTTGAGAACACAGAATTAATTGCCTCCAACCAGGGATACCATAGCCGACTGGTACGGGAGGCAATAGAGATCCACAAACACACGGATAATTTTAACAGAAAAAAAGAAGCGATGAACCTCAATCAAATATGGAACCCCATTTTAAGGAATTCGAGAATAACGAACAGGACAACAGGCAGCAAGATTGTTAATGTTCCAGGTTCAAGTGCAGGTACGAATACAGGTACAAATGCAGGTACAAATACAGGTACAAATACAACTCCTTACCTGACATAAGGCATAAATACGCTTTACGAAGCCTAAAAGGTAGTCATCGACATCTAAGTGAAGTGTAACTCATTACATTCATTTTGTGGAGACTTTCTTGTTCAATATAATTCTTATAATTCACTTTGAAAACAAACCCATTTTTTCGAAAAATATATTTTATATCTCATTATGGCGTCTTACCCGCAGCATGTTCAGTTCGTTTCTTATAACGCAATCCTCACCTGCATTCGTAATGTGCTCATGTTATATGGCCCTTAGATAATTAGTTTTCACAGTTTAGAAATGATACGTGGCATGGAATACTCTGAGTAAGGTCCTATCCATTTTCCATCAGAAGTTTCATTTAGAAATTGTCGTATTGCTACATTACAGTGAACACTAGTTCCATCTAACTGATGTTTAGGCGGTATTTAACATATACTGGGTGACAACGAGATCATTGTACATGGCGCCATTCAATTGTTTATGGGGTAAGAAATTAGAAATTCGGAATAGAGGTGAAAGTACATTGAAGCCGATGTTTTTTATAATGAAACACTCTAAGATCTATACAGAGTTTAACCGGAAATGAACACGAGTCAAGAATGTTAAATAGAAACCTGTATATATTTTTCAGCCATTCAATTGAATATAAAATTCATTTTTCAACAATTAAGACGTGTGGACATCTTTATTTATTCGAAATGGCAGCATAGGATCAATTTTCTTCAAATAAAATAAGTACCATGGATAGCCTTGAAATATAACAGTTTGCTGTTACTTTCAACAAGTTGTCATTAGAAACCAAAATCTTCACTTAGGTAATAGCCGGGTGTCTGATAAAAATATCTCTGGATCTGTACCGCCTCCGAAGGACGGTTTTTTATTTCACCTCTGACGTATTTCTTTATTTCCATTTCATAACACTATACCAAAATATGAAGGTGGCAGAACCTCTAATAAAAATATTGCTTGATCTGTACCGCCCCCGACGGCCGGTTTTTTGATTTCACCTCTGACGTATTTATTTGTTTCCATTTCATAACACTATACCAAAATATGAAGGTGGCAGAACCTCTAATAAAAATATTGCTTGATCTGTACCGCCCCCGACGGCCGGTTTTTTGATTTCACCTCTGACGTATTTATTTGTTTCCATTTCATAACACTATACCAAA
The DNA here is from genome assembly GCF_000500325.1 of Leptinotarsa decemlineata. Classification (NCBI taxonomy): domain Eukaryota; kingdom Metazoa; phylum Arthropoda; class Insecta; order Coleoptera; family Chrysomelidae; genus Leptinotarsa; species Leptinotarsa decemlineata. The sequence goes on from NW_019289439.1 coordinate 494,669, forward strand.
ATATGAAGGTGGCAGAACCTCTAATAAAAATATTGCTTGATCTGTACCGCCCCCGACGGCCGGTTTTTTGATTTCACCTCTGACGTATTTATTTGTTTCCATTTCATAACACTATACCAAAATATGAAGGTGGCAGAACCTCTAATAAAAATATTGCTTGATCTGTACCGCCCCCGACGGCCGGTTTTTTGATTTCACCTCTGACGTATTTATTTGTTTCCATTTCATAACACTATACCAAAATATGAAGGTGGCAGAACCTCTAATAAAAATATTGCTTGATCTGTACCGCCCCCGACGGCCGGTTTTTTGATTTCACCTCTGACGTATTTATTTGTTTCCANAACATTTTGAGTGAAGCAACTTTTGATAGTTTCTCATTCGACATGATTTAAATAAATATTGACTTGGCAGAGACAAAAAAGAATTTCAGAATTTTTGGCATCTAGTACTTTCAAAAAAGAGAGACCCACAACATCCACAAAAAGTGTTGAGACAAAAAATACAAAGCCTGAGGAGGGACATAAATTGTTAATTTTTTATTGTTCATATACTTTTTTATATCAACTCCTTTCTCTAAATTTCTTGTTTTGCATCGACATTCTGGAATGTTTTACATATATTAATCTAAAGTCAAAATATTGAAAAAACAACATCCATTGAAGAAATTGGATATGTATCTCCCAAATGTCATAGTCGTAATTGATCTCACAATGTGAGAGCAAAATTATAACTTTGGTAATGAAATTTAATTTTTAAAAAAGACTCTGACATCCGAAAGTTATATTGCACGTAAGATTTTGAGTCATAGTTATTTTTATTTCATACAAAAATTTTCACATATTATAGGGAAATATAAGATCAAAAAAAGAAAAAAAAAATTGAGGATAACAGACATAATTTACAATACACATGAAAAAACATTCAGATGAAGTCTTTTGTGCATAACCTTTTTGCAAATATTGGCTTTCGTTTATATGTTTGATAGTTTTCCCTCATAAGAAACCAACAATAATCCCCCATCATTGCTGCATTCCATCTGCCGTGGTAACGTTGCTCCATTGTCAGTATGTCTTGGTGGAACCTTTCTCCTTGTTCGTGACTGGCAGCACCCAAATTTTCTGGGAAAAAATTCAAATAGGAGTGCAAAAAATAGATTTTGAGAGACATGCGAAACAATTATTTTGAAAGAACTCCATGCAGCTAATTCAACATTACTTAATTTTTGATCAAACACTTAGTAGTTTTCTAATTTGTGGTCCAACAAATATACCTAGCTTGACCTTTGCATCACTTAATTTTGGAAAAACGTGTTTAAGATATTCAAACACATCACCTTCTTAGTGTAATGCTTTCACAAAAGTTTTCATTGACCCCAGTTTAATATGTTATGGAGGTAACATAACGTTTTTGGGATTAACAAGAAGTATATTCTTCGCGTTAGCTTGACCTGGAATATATTTATCTCTCGGAGACCATTCTTTTACTTGATAATGGATATGTGTTGCCCTAGTGTTCCAAAGGCAAAGAAAACAGCAAAACTTCGTAAATCCGCCCTGAAGACCTAGTAACAGTCCTAAGACTTTTAGGTCACTTATACTTATACTTTGCCACTTATACTTATACCGACTTATATTTTGCCACTTACGTATTATATACGTATTATAACTTATTGCATTTAGAATAAGTTACATACTTTCGTGTGTTTCTTTAATGGCAACTGCATGTGCAAGAGGAATAGAGGGTCATTTGTTACCATCATGGAGCATAACGGCTTTTAAACTTGTTTTGGATGAATCTATAAATTTTAGATGAGTCTATAAATGAATGATTATGAATCTTACTCTGTACAGTATTGAGAAATTAGGAAATTATGGTTAAAAAGTTAAAAATATTCTGTTGATAATCACTATTCCCTTTTGGCAATAAGTACGAAGAAACGACCTGAAATGAAATGAATAAATTAACACATGGGATATGTATCATGTAGCATAAAACATTTATTAAGTTTAAAGGCAACATATTCTTATCTTATTGTGACATTAATTTATTCATGAAGTTGAATACATTTTTCACACAGAACATTTTTTGACTTCAATCCTGTATCCGAGTGTACCTTCAAAAACATTCTCTGAAGAAATTTCTGTGAAAATATTGGTGTAAATCATATTTCCTAATCGATATGCACTTGAAAGAACACAGCAGACACGAATACATCTGTATAACTATATAGATACTCAACTTTGTTTACCTGAATTCCCAAGCACCACACTTTTCACAACGTACGCTTTGACCTATCAACTGATTTATATTTATTTACTTGGCTTCAAAAGGATTCAAGTCAGCGCGGCGTTCTGAAAATTGAAGGTAACTGATGTACCACGTGTCTTGGAGGAAATTTCACAAAACATATCACATAAATTGAACGTCACTTTGAATCTTCTGTAATTCATTTAATTTCACATATTTTTACTCATTTCTTTGGTTCACATATGATATTTTGTAAATTCCATTATTTTATTGTGTAAAATTGAATATTGAATATTGTGTAGAATTGAATGTATAACAATGTTTCCGATATTTTGCTTCGCGATATTTTGCTTGCGAACTGGAAGGAACACAAATATAGTTTCCAGAATGGAAAAATAAATTCCACATATGCCACTCATTTAATCACAAAGGTACATGAGTACAACAATGAATATAAGCCCCTCAATTTCCAGAAGAAAAGTTTGAAACTTAACCTGTTGGAGAGTGTTCATAGTATGGCTCTGTATTAACCAATCATGCATATGATTTCCATTTTCACACGAAAACAAAATAGGCTTCCTTGATATCTATACTCATATTTGTGCCAGAAAAAATAAGAATTCAGCCAAAACACACCGCACGTTATATCGAACACAAAACATCCAAACCAACGACCAAACAAAATTGCATCAAGCGAAATTTCACCTGAAACTAGACGAATATATTCTCGTTCGAGTAAGTCAATTCCTGTGAACGTTTCATTAATTATAGCAACAGACGAGGATAGAGTTAATCGAGAGGGATCAGGTCGTGGGGGGAAGGCGGAAGTGGGGGGCGCGGGCAGGCGACCCCCCGAGCGGCCCACGCTGCGAGCGGTACACCATTCGCGTTTCATTTCATTTCATCTCCACCCATCCAGTACGGTTTTGCATTAGTTTATTAAATCGGGCATTGTTTCGGATGCCATAATGGCCTTATTTCATATAATTCCGACACGGTACGGCGCCAATTAGTAATAGTATTGTTTAAGGAAATAGGACTTCAACAGGAATGTCGAACGAATGAAACCTCATTAGGTACGATTTCAGGAGAATTTCGTTTGTATGTGGAGCATCCTTTGTTATGGATAAATAAATGTATGTGCAGAGGCAACCAGTCTAGCCCATCTTTGTTAATAATTTTATCTCTGAGTCAAGCGAGAAAACTATATAAAAGAAATCGTCAAGTTTAAATGTGCAAGCGCAGTGAGCCAAGAATGACAGCTTTCTGCATCTGTGCGGCTAAGATTTCTACCTTAGTGCAGTATGATTTTAAGATTCGAGAGTGGAAAGGACATCATTCCACCAAGGACTCCAATAATCAGAACAACCATCTTGACAGAGTGATCTGGGTAGAGTCTGCGGAGTTCGAAGAGAAAATCTCGATATTTTATCCGTTTTTCCTCCTCTTTTCTGACCAAATTCGTCTCTACAGGAGTTGAAAACTTCACGACAAATATCGTCTTGCTCTGGTGGTCGAGAAGGATTACTTACATCAGGATTATTAGCTTGTATGAGCCTGAGGGTGGGGAACGAATAGTTCCAAGAAATTCGGCACTTCTCGTTCCCCGCAACGGATTCAATATCCCCCGGAGCGTAGGGAAACACCGGTGTCTCGTCAATACTGTAAGAGTGCCGTAGATTAGTATTATTATCATTCACTAAGATTCACAGTTGATCTATCATTACAGAGAGTATGATTGAGCGCTGAGAGTTCTTCGCCTTGTATCTCAAAAATGGTCGGGCGTATGAAAAAATCAGACATAGTTTGTCGCAAATTTTATTCTCTACTATTTTTATAACAAATGTTATCATCATTGGAGCTGTAGAAAACGATATAATCGCGGAAAACTGATTTTGTGACCTTCTTTTAAAGGACAAAACACACGCACTACAGGAAAATCCTTAAGGTGCTCTCAGAGCGGTGCTTGTGTGAAACTAGCTATTTACATTGGATTCAAATCGCTAGAAATTAAATTCATTTGGAAAAACGTTCTCAGGAAGTTTATTCCACATAAGCGCCGTTCTCCAGATGAAAGAGTTTTTAAACAGTGAAGTTCGAGGTGTACTGAGTCGAACCAATAAAAAATGAGCAGACTCCGTCCGTTGCGTAACTCTAATATGTAACGGTCTTTCACTTTTCGTGAAAGTATCTATAGAAAAGAGACAAATATCCAACTTCTCTTCGATATTCTAGGCTATCAAGGTTGCACGTGATGTTCACGTCTCAATCAGGCGGATGGCTCTTTTCTGGATGAAATTCAGCAACTTCAGGGTATATTTGGGGGCAGAGCTCCATACATGAGAACAATACTCCAAAGAAGGTCTGATCTGAGCTTTATAAAGCATCAAAAGTTGCTGAGCTGTGTACAGTTTTTTGGTTCGGAACAGTGTTGCAAGCTTTTCAGGAGCATTCTTCGCAATTCCAGCGACATGATTGTGCCAAGACATTTTGGTGTCCATTTCAACCCCTAACAAACTTATCGAAGCAGAAAGCGGAATTGTCTGACCTGACATTATAATATCGGGTTCGGAGACATTCATCTTCTGGGAAAAAACCGATGCCTGGATTTTTGTGGTATTGAATTGAACCTGGTTACTTTCACCCCAATTCGAATTCACTTCTAGATCCTCATTAAGGTATGCAACCTCCTGCTGCCGGTGAAGATCTGCCTCCGTAGCCGATGTCCTGGAATCCAAATGGAATGAAGAGACAAATGTGTTGTCGTCAGTCAAGCAATATATTGGATTCTTAGTTTTTTCCGATAAGTCTTTGATATACATTAAAAATAGGGTTGGAGACAATATAGATACCTGGGGAACACCAGAGTCCATGGTAAAAGTATTCGAGAAATATCCCTGGATGGCCACTTGCAGGTAAGGTTCTTTCAGGAAGCTGAAGAGACATACACAAAAGTGATCCGATAAGCCATAGAATCGAAGTTTGGTCCGCAAACTCCCATGCCACACTCGCTCAAAGGCTTTAGGAATATCAAGCGCAACAGCTGTTGATTTTCCATATTTCTCGTTGGCGTTATTCCAAATATGAGTGACATATAATAGAAAGTCGCCTGTTAAACTTTGTATTCGAAAGCCATATTGATGATCGCTCAAGATGTTGATTGAAGCCTTCCAAATATTTGAGGATATGTTGGTTTACGACTTTTTTCATGATTTTCGATATCACTGATAGCAAAATGATGTAGTTATATATGATATAGTTATCTGGAAGATTTTTCTTGCCCATTTTGGGAATAGGCTGAGTGCGAGCAATCTTCCAACAAAAAAGAAAAACCCCTTTCATATAAGACAGGTTGAAAAGTCTGCAAAATACTGGTGCGAGTTCATTTGCGCACTTTTTAAGTGCGATAACAGGCACTACATCAGGGCCAGCCGCCTTGTTGTTATTGGGCTGTTTCAAAATTCGCCTGACTAGACGCCATCGAAAAGTAATTTACGGCATTGTGGATTCTTGTGTGAGAATAGTGGGTAGTGCCTTTTCCAGAAAATCGACTGTGTAGTGGGATGCAAATTGTTCAGCTAGTAGATTTGTTTTTTCTATGGCTGTTGTTGCATTGAAACTTTAACCTTTAATAACTTCCGGTGCATACACCAGATTTCATGAGACATTTCAGACAACCTGTAGAACACCAAAATGGAGGTGCATACGAGTTTACAGCTTATTATCTCTTATTTCGAGATAAAACCCCTAATATGACTAGACTATCAAGGTTTGATTTGCTTGGAACAGTGTCAATTTATCGATTTCCCTGTTGAAAATGATTTCTGAATAAATCTGGACACAGGGTGATTTCAAAAATTTCAACAAAACTAAAATTAAGGCGACCGATTGAAAGTTATTATAAGTTTATAATGATTTCTGATTACAACTGGTATAGATTTTTCTCCAGATCTCAAGAAATGTTTCAAATTCAAGTATAATATTGAAATTTATAGTGTAGCTACAATTCGTAGCTACTCTACGGAGACGGTCTCTTTAATCACCAATTAGGTTTAACCTTCAGTGGCACTATTTCCGATATTGACAATAAAGGAGAGAAAACGAAAACATGAAATATTGATTACGAAAAATAGAATCGTAAAATAAGGTGTGAACATTCGAAAGCCGAATGCGAAATGGAGATTTTAATCTCGCGCAATAGAGGTTATATAGAATTGCCGACCATTATGATTCTGCCAACGAACGAGCGCACTTGTAAGCTAAATGAATACCCACTTCATCACGGTGATTACATATTACGTATAGGCACATCTCCCCGACTTAATTACGAAATTTACAGTTCCCAATAGGAAAAATAAATTAATTTCGTGTTCTTCGACGAGATGTTTGAACGTATTCGAGATAAACCAGAATCAATTATTTACAGAATACTACTAATTTACTCGGCATACGTACCACGTTTCGAATTTAATTTAACCGCTCCGTTCGACGGGACTCCATCGGGCCGGTACGTTATTACAGAAATTTAACATTATTAAATGGCTGAGTAATGATAATAATCTGTTAACACGTTCAGTAATAAGGCTGGCTATGAAAGGTACCGGATTGGAATGTTTATCGAATATTCGATCTGTTGTAGGTGCGGTATTCGAGGTAAAATATACGGGGTGAAGCTTTTTATAAAACGGCACCATAATCAGAAAAAAAATTATTTTTCTAATGAAGCAAGAAAGCTGAAGCACTTTTACTGTTATTGTTTCTATCGTTTTCTTTCCAAAATAAAACTGAACCCAACTTAATTGTTTGGAACCCATATAGTATGCAGTTTCCTCAAGATATCCCAATTCTATCATCGATTTTTATCTCAGGAATTCTTGCAGGATATCCTGCATTACTGATCCCCACTTCATCACCAAGATGATTCCAGTCTTTCTCCAGGATATATTGGGCTGATATTCGGATAAGATCCGCAGGATCTCATTCTGACCCAGACATCGGTTTTCTCCAAGAATATAAATGTCTCCGAACCGGATATAATAATATCAGGTCAGACAATTCCGCTTTCTGCCTCGATGACTTTATTGGGGATAAATATGTCTCGGAACAATCATGTCGCTGGAATTGCAAGGGCTGCTTCTCAAAATCTTGGAACACTGTTCTGAACCAGAAAACTGTACACACCTCAGTAACTTTTGATGCTTGATAAAGCTCAGATCAGACCTTCTTTGGAGTATTGTTCTCATAAATGGAGCTCTGCCCCCAAATATACGCTGAAGCTGCTGGATTTCATCCAGAAAAGAACTATCCACCGGATTGAAGACGCGAACATCACGTGCATCCTTGATAGCCTGGAATATCGAAGGAAGATTGGAGATTTGTCTCTCTTTTATGGGAAGGGTTCAAGTGACTTGGTACATTTGATTCCACCAAGAGCAGTACATATCAGAAATATGCGTCGGACGGTGGCTGCTCGTCGATTTGAGGTTGAACTCAGTACACCTCGAACTTCACTGTTTAAGAACTCTTCCATCTGGAGAACTGCGTTTAAGTGTTGGGCATCCGGACATCATCCAAATAAAATCCCAATCGTGCGATTAAGGTATCTCGAGATTGTAATATGAAGATATCATAACTTCATGTGGTAAATAAAATTATTAAAAGAGAACTTATGATTGATATTACTATTACTGCCCATAGTCAGTTATTATGTATTTATTTGGTTCCAATTTTTCTTCCAAATTACTGATGATTTCTGTAACATTTCTTTCGACTTATATGAAGAAAAATGTGATGTATAGTTTCACACCACACTTGTTGCAGTATGATATGTAGTATAATTTTTTTTGGCATAGAATCATATGAGTATATCTTGTTCTTGTTGTGTTTAAGGTTCAATGGTGACTAGACGTTTGATATTATATAGGCTAAAAATATAACGCTCGGTAACCCTAACCTTCAAAAGACACGTGCCCGAATTTCAAAGTTGTCGGAACTTTAGTTCATGAGGAATAACATTTTGAGTGGAGCAACTTTTGATAGTTTGAAGAAAATGGAGGAGAAGGAATTTCGTGTGTTGATAAAGCATTGCTTCTTGTTGAAAAACAAATACTGTTGAAGCTTGGGTTTGGCTTGATAAACATCATTCAGACTTTGCACCAGAAAAATCAACCATTGAGAAGTTGTTTGGTAAGTTGGACGATTCACGCAGTGGACGTTCCAAAGGGGCTGTTACGCATGGAAAAGTTCACAAAATAAGTTTGGATGAGCGTAAAGTGATAGAGGTAGCTGAGGCTTTACATATATCAAAGGAACCTGTTGGACATATCCTGCATGAATATTTGGGTGTGCGAAAGCTTTGTTCAAAGTGAGCGCCGCATGAGCTCACTGTTGACCAAAAACATGAACATCTTGATGATTCTATGCAGTGTTTGAAGCTGATATACCATAAAAAACCCGAATTAATGCGTCGATATTCGGCAATGGATGAAACATAGCTCCATCGTTTCACACCAGGGTCAAAACGATCTTGCAAAGAAGCAACACTCGGCTGGCAAGGTTCTGGTATCAGTTTTTTGGTGACTACTTGGTATTATATCCATCGAATGTGTTGCCAAGGGCAAAACCATCAACAGCAACTATAACATAGCGTTATCGGAGCATTTGAAAGACGAAATCTTTGAAAAACGGCCCACAAATCGATGAAAACGATCGCAAAATTGCATGGATTGGGTTTCAAATTGCTTTCCTGTTAGAGAATCTGAGAAAGTAGTAATGAAGGATTGTTTTCTCTCAATATTTCATCAATTTAGTTCATGATAGACAGCTCCATCCAATCCAAATTTGAAACTATACTTATTCGACGTTGAAATATCAGACGAAATAAATGATTTTCAATTCATTTTAATGATCCAATCAATTTCTATCAATAAAGTTGATTTTGAATATTTTTGAGTTTCGAATTTCAATTTCATTTCATTTACTGATTTTTTATGTTTTTTATGTGATATTCGAATATTTATTTTTTTGTAGCATACAGATATGCCTAGTGTAGCAAAGTGCCGAATAATTAGTTATCTGTAATCATTATTATCATTCCGGATTTTAAAGTTCCTTTTCGGAAAAAAACCAATAACATTTTAAATAGAAATATTACGATCATAATATGTTCTTCCTTAAGAAGGATATCAACGCGGCTTTTCTTCCTGTAGCGAAAGTGAGCCCCTTGGTAAGCGAATATCTTGTTCTGAACAAATCCATCATAACTTAAATAACATACACCATTTGAGAACAAAAAAAATAACAGTTTAACAACGTATACTTTACTTAAGTTTAATTAAGTTTATGAATGCCTCTCAGTTTTATTACAGCGTCCGGAGTCCTTGAACGTATAATTTAATTAAAAAGAAATATGCCGACATATATTACAATAATATTCTGCTGTGAATTATAGTTATGCCTACATTCGGTTTCCTTTGTTTCAGCTGGTCCAAGCTGAAACCAGTGCCGTAGATTCGTCCAAAAAAGCAGGTCATTCGAATTCGTATCACATTACAAAATATCATATCTATAAAACAATTCATACTATTTTTCCCAAATAGGTTATTATTTTAATCGAAAAGTATCAAGTAACTACATGTTTGAGAAAATCGTAGATGAAAACTGAAGCAACAAACTCTAACTTATATCATTTCCATAGCATGCATAGCATAAGATAAATAAATGAACAGGCATGGAATCTTCCCGAAAACGAATTACAAACCAATAAATATTCTAGTTATGTTCTAGTGTCGTAATGTGTGTCAACTTCTATTTTTGATATCCTTCTGTTAGTCATTGGTGGTGGAACCTTTACAAAAAGTAACCAGTAAATCTTTGAAGGATAACATATTTCCCGACATATGGAAAGATGTCTTCTATTTGGCAACAGCTCTAGGTACATGAAGACGTAATGTTTTGAATGAATTGAGTGCTTCATCTCAAAATGTTATCCAGATTGGTTCTGAAAAGGCAATGAGGCAAGTGTCTTATTCCAAATCATCGATATCCATCATTGACAAGGAAAGGGTTCCATGTAAGTGACGTTTCACCTGTTGCATACTCTATATTGTGTAACAATACTGCGAATGATATCAGATTCAATTCCATAACAAATGTTGGGAGTACAATAGAAAGTAGAATAGAAAAAGTGTTTTTTGTACAATTCAATGTTCGTATGAAAGTAGTTGTTTCGAAAGTAGTCCTGTTCGTTTAATTCAATATTTATATGATTTATAGTATTTCGACAGGTTTTTTCCTTCCAGTTTGTGTCTGTAAGTTACTTTTTTGCATGATCTATACACCTTTGTGAAGAGTTCTTTTCGAAATTACTTGCTTCCTTTCGTCTTTTGGAAGATTCACACATTTTTTGTAAAACAATGGAGAAGTGGGTTAGGTTAGGTCCAAATTGAGTGGGTCTATTCGACCCTCCAGGGCAACCCGCAAGGGTTTATTGTGGCGCACACTATTCACACTCGACCAAATGAACTCAGCTTCTTAAAGAAGCCGATTAATTTGTATGGTGAGTGGTCTTTCAGGTCAGATGGTGAGAGTACAGTTCTGCCGAACTCTAGAAACCTGATTCGATCCCCGGGGCAGGTACAAAGTATGTGCTCTGCTGTTTCATCATTTTCCAAACAGAAGCGACAAACACTGTCTTCCGATAGTCCGATTCTCTGCATATGAGGATTCAAATGACAGTGATCTGTAAGAAGGCAATCCTGGAAGATTCTGCCAGAAGTCCATGAACCTTCTTGCCAATTTTTGTTTGGCAAAGCCTGAAGCAATGTCAGTGAAGGGTTCTAGTCCGATGAAGCTGCTTGCAGCCCCCTCTTTTGCAAGGGGGTCAGCAGCTTCATTGCCTTCCAGGCCAGTATGGCCAGGAATCCAGACCAGAGACAATCTGTTAAGTCTTCCTATCGAGGAGATTCGTTGTTGGCAATCTGCTACCAATTTAGACGTTGCTCGGTACTAGCCAATAGCTTCCATCTCCGCTTGACTGTCCAAGAATATTTTTATTGACTTGTGTATGACATTGGATTCTTCCAATCTCTCCGCACACGATTCAAAAGCGTACATTTCCGGTCGAAATACAGTCGCATAGGTTCCTAGGCAGGTTGATATCTCTGTCCTGGGACTACGACTGAAATCACTTGCACCAGAACCGGAAGGTGTTTTTAACTCATCTGTGAACCAACAACTATCTGCTCTTGAATATTCCTTCTTCCGGAGGATCTGGTACCCTCTCTACACGGGAACAGTACTTCATAAGACAGTTCGAAGTCGACAGTTGGAGGCATAAAGTCAGAGGTCATTTCCAGAATGCTGTGACTTCCAGTGTCAACCAACAGTCTGTTGCACTCTGCATTAAATTGATTTGTGCAAGTGGCAATGTGCACAAGTCTATATATAGTCGATCTAACTTCTATCTCCAGAAAAATGTGGAGAGGAGGTAGATCCCGAAGGATCTCCATGTCCGCTGACGGTGTGGTATTGATGGTACCACTGATGGCCAGACAAGCCTGTCTTTGTAAGCCAGAGAGCTTCGCCTGGGCCATTTTCTGTAAAACATGGAGAAGTAATAAGCCAAAAAATCAATCGATCCAAAAATATACCCCTTTCAATTCATATTTTTTTGGTGTGCATAAATGTATTTTGATAATGCAATTCATTAATTTATTGCTATTAACCGACTTCCTTAATAGATTTCAAAATGTAATCAAGAAACGAGACACCTTGTATTTGATGGAGGTTCCGGTCCGAATTCGAGGCTATTTCAATTTAATTGTTATTTGATAATAAGTTTTGAAGAGTACTGATTTAGTCAAGCATCTAGAAATTGAGGCCTCCCCAGGATATGTTTCAAAAATGACCTTATCAGTTCCTTAGAAAACTCTGCTCTGATGTTTTGATTGTTTCTAATGAAAACACTTCTGATATAGTAGAAGTATTTTCATTAAATTTATTCACGTCAGAAGTTTCTCTCAAAAGATCAATTTGTTCCTAAATGCAAACAACCCAAGCTTTTAGAAAAGAGAAATGAAATTTTCTATGTTTTTACCAATTTTATTTGTAATTAACGTTACTGTAACGTTACTGCAATAAACAATAGTTTATTGTATAAGTTTGAAAATGTCCGTATAGGACGAAACTGCAGTAACGTTAGTTACAAATAAAAGTAGTAAGAAACATAGAAAGTTTCATTTCTCATTTCTTCATTATTACTATTATTATCATTCCGGATTGAGTTCAATATCCGTCGTGACATTATCCAGGACGGTAACTCTTGTATACTCTACTATATAAAATAGCTTAGAGAAATTATTGTTCAGGATTCCATTCAAAATATTGATTTTCTTCGTCTATTCATCTCTTCTCAACACAGTCATTCAGAGTGCCTGGGGATTACTGTTTGAAAGTAGACTTTTCTGCTCAGAATTGTACATTTTCGACCGAACTAAAATCATGTGAAGTGAAATCAACTGAAATACAAATTTCAGTATCCTGATGACAGTAATTATCATGTATCTCATTACAACCGTCACACCCAACCCCACCTACCCAGCCTTTCGCCTCCAACACTCGTCACATAGTAGGACGGCGTCAAACAAAAACAAAAACTACCCCGAAAACCGAAAGCGTCCCAAATAGGTAATGACATGTTAGAGATACCGATTGTGGCGTATCACAAAAAGGCCCTCGAGATTTCATCGATAAAAAAGCAGGTACGATTTGACCGTAAAAGCAGTGTTGTCAACAAGACACAAAATACGCAATATCTGCGTATTTTCAATATCTTCGAGTGTTTGTTGAGCTTTCTGTTTAACCACAGAGTGACTTTAGCCCACTGCCATTCATTGTTTAATATTCATGGAAAGAACGGTCCAGCTTGATAAAACCACATCTTATCATGCTAATGTTCTATTCACCAATTACCGATCAATCGATGATATATCATTTTGAAAAAATGTCCTTTTTATTTCTTCGTAGAAAAGTGATAATGACGAAGACATAATATAACAGTGAAACAAGTATCATTTGATGTAACAGAATGGGAAAAGGTATCACATATAGTACCTAAGAAAGGGTTGTAGGTCCTTTGCTGTTCACTAATAAATTGATCTGGCTCATTGACAATCAACACAAGAGTCCAAATAGTAAGTTTTGCTGACGATAACGTCGTATTGTACAAAGCAGATTGGTGGAAAAATCTGAGATTAGAAGCTGAAAAAAATGTTATCAAAATGAACAACTAATTTGATAATGGCTTACTCTCTGTTGACCTTGACAAAACATTATAATAATAATAATGATAAAGGTCTTTATTATTTTCAAATAATATACATATAGATTTTAACATTGTATGCAAAANTATCATCGACTATATTAAGTAAGGCTGTCGTACAGCTGTAGTACATTGTGTGTGCCCTTCCATGCCTATCCTAAATACTTTCCCGACTACAAAAAACTAGCGAATATCACAACCCAATCATCACCTATTGCTGTTTCATTATTCATTTTTCGTGTTCTGCAGATTTTTTTCGCCTAACGTGAGGTCTACAACTGCGGCAGTTTCACATCGCGTTTGATAATGTCTACCGTAGTTACACACGAATCATTGGAAAGCATTTCGTACAATTTTGCCTACAGCGGGTTTTTTTGAGGTTATGATTCAAGTTAGCTTCTATTTTCCACGAATTTGTTTCGCACTCTTTAATGGCATTTTGCGAATTGTTGACATCGACCTAGCGCAAAATAACTTCATTGTGTTGGCAACGCTGTATCAAGAGATCGGAGTTTGCTCATGCGAAGGAATCTTCGACAGAGGAACACTATACGGTCGTCTCGAAATTACCCAGAAAGGAATGTACAACTCAAAATATATGACGGCTTCAGATGCATATCTTCGACTTCTCTGAATTGTAAATTTCGATGAACCGGCATTTACATATGCGGTTGGAACGGTTTCACTTACGCGACTTTTCTGTTATAACACAATTTCAAATGTTCGTTTCGCATTCGGTTTGATTGCCAAAATTGAATATCCCATCGATAAGACCAACACTGCCTATAATTAGAGAAAAGAGAACACCACACCATAATAGGACAAGACCACAATTGCCTATAATTAGAGAAAAGAGAACACCACACCATAAAAGACCACCTGACAATCTCATTCATGCTAATATATAATGATAATAATAAGCGGCTTTATTCATCAACATAATAATATACAAAAACAAAAGTAATGATGAAAAGCGAAGTTCAGCTTAAGCTGTTTTTCAACTTGACCTAATTAAAAAAACAAGTATAAAAGGATATTTGAAAGTTACACAAAAAATTGAAAAATAAATGACAAAATAGTAAACAGAAAAACAAAAGATAAACTGCAATAATATACCAAAAAAAAAACATTAACGGAACGGAACAAAATCGGACCAAGAATTGATCCCTGAGGGACTCCAAAACAAACTGGTGAAGCATCAGAATATCTACCATCTATACATACAATTTGCTTACGATTTTGTAGGTATCTCCCCAATAACTTCACACTGTTTTTATCAAATCCAAAATACGAAAGCTTCTTACAGAAAAGTGTATGGTCCATTGTATCAAATGCCTTACTGTTATCAAGCAGTACCATTAGAGTCAATTCATTTTTATCAATTGAATTGAATAAATCCTGCGTTACGTTGGCAAGATCAGTTGCAGTGCTGTGGGATTCCCGGAAACCTGACTGGACAGCAGTGATGATGTTATTACTATATACATATGAATCAATCTGATCTTTGAGGATCAACTCGAATATTTTAGAAAGAACAGGCAGTTTACTGACAGGCCTCAGGTGTGTTAGTTCTTTGGATTATCACACTTTGGTAACGGTAAAACAAAATATCTCAAAAAGATACTTGATAGTTACCATTGGTAAAACTGACTCCAAAAGTAACCACTCAAAAGAGAAAACAATTTTTGATATTTCTCAAACTGCAATGATTAGATCAGCCTGATTATCTATTAAGTTAAATTTGTGCTTTTCATAGTAATTTCATAAAAATATCTCCTGAGTTTTACGTCAATCACTGTTGAGTAGCTACCTGCTTATTGTTGCATCATAGTGAATACCGAAATGGCTTTTGGCTAGAGTTTAAGAGAATCTAATTTAATCTCTGTCAAGTACCTACCTACCTGCTGGTTTTATTATCAAAGTTCAAATCAAAAACTCAAAAAGATCAGGTAAACCTTGTCAACAATAAAATTCATTCATAATGTCAGCAGAGATTTGGCCACTGAAAATATACAGCTCAAAAAGTCGATTATTAGTTATAAAAAACAATCAAACGTAAACTTTTCGTTGAATTTTTCCAATGAAACAAGAGCTGTTAATTGCGAATGTAACAAGGGTGGTACATCTAATCATGTAACACACATTTCTGAGATTACTTCAATTGAATATATTTCCGGTATTTCTAATAATGTGACTTTTTTTGGTAGATATAAATCATATATCAACACATTTCACTTCACCTGAAAACAATTTTTTGTAGCCCCTGTTATGCGACATGATGTCACGAAAACAATGTCGGCTCTCAAAAATTCTTTTTGCACTTATATTCACAAAGTCATATCTTGAAAGCGGTTGCTGATGCTAGTTTTTTACACGTTTTATCTTAGCTTCACCTGTATGTATGTATGTATGCTTGTTTGTTTGTAACTCTCAAGCTCGGGATCTGTTTGAAAGAGTTCCCGATATTATTGCTTGATCTATTCACGTGCAGATGGCGCTGAACGTAACCACCCTGATATATCGACATTATTGCTTGAACTATTTGCGGACAGATGGCGCTGTACGAAAATATCAATGTTCATTTTTCTAAACAATATATTTCTGATTTAGATGAAATAAATATAGTTTTGAAAGACTGAAAAACACGTTTTTATAGTATACGAAACTAAAAAATGGAAAATAAATATGATTTAAAAAACTTAAAAACGCGCTTTTGAAGAACATCGAACTGAAAATTTAAAAATATTTTTTTAATAAGCCTAAATACAACTGAGGAGACCTATGACAGATCAAACCCACGCTATCTGGTTTTGTATCACGAATGTTATGTTTTTCCGTATTCCACTAATTTCCTTGCAGTGAAAATAAGAAGTGGTTTCTCATACGATGGTCGATATTGAAGACATTCTTTTATTTCTGATGAATGGCTGATGACTCGTTTTGTTCATTTTCAAGTCCTATTATATGAAGGTACAACTTTACCAAGAACCTTATTCAAAATTTTAATGGAATGCGCCAAATTTTTTCATTAACGTATTAGATTTGTCAGTGATCTTTATGTGAGTCCATTAAAATTTTGAGTTGCTATGTATTTCCAAAATGGAAGAGATGTTTTTTCAAGAACAACTCTATCGTTCATGTAATATTTGGTTCACACAAATCATCATTAACAAATAACTGCTGAAATATTGAATTATTTTCTGAAAGGTAGCTTTCTTCATACATTACATCAGATATTCTTTTTCAAATATCTGACAAATGGTAACCGGCGTTTCTTAACCTAAATTAGACCCCCTTTTTTCCTGCCCATAATGTATATTGCTATGCTTTTCCCGTAAGTTTGCAAATAGTTGTTTACACTGTACAGATGAACTCAACTCTATTTCACTGTTTCAATGGCAATACAACACAAATACTTCAACTGGAACTTCAGACTAATATTAAAATGTAAATCGCTTTATCAGAACACTTCGTACGGCACATTCAACTAGACTTTCTCGATATGCCTGCTGGTAGTGTTTATATATGGTAATGGAAGTACCTGGATGCCGAAAGGGTAGTCCTTGGAAGTTTCTTGAAGACATTTAGAATGATGGCGAAAAAGTCGAGTTGACCAAATCAAAATCGATTGTCGAAGACCAGCGGCGGCTGGCGTTATTTTTTCCAGGGGATGATTTGAAATAATATGTGTTTTTATCATTTCATGTTTTGTTTATCTACCAAGCGGCATTTTGTGTATGTGCCCTAATGCTTTTACTTCCTGGTTACTCAAAATCTGGATATATACGTTGATTGAATAAAGTTCAATCACTTCATCATCACATCAACATCATCTAGAATTATCTGAGGTCAATATATGAGGCAATGCATCTATATTCCTATTTCAAGTTAAGGTTCGCGATCAACAGTAACATCCTGATTCCAGAGGGTTGACTCTCTTCCACCGATAATGATTGATTTGGCGTCTTATAGATGATCAGTCTACTCATTCCAATATACGGTCAGCCCTTTTTTCAGACACTGATATGATAGGTTCAAGTGGAATCTGTTCATGATGATGTTGTTGTTGCTCTATAACTTGTTAAAGGCAAGCATCGACTTTGCAACGGAAAGCCTTGGGCAGCCATGCTTTTTTTTCATATTCCTGCATTAAGTGGTTTGTCGATCCAATAGATGGCATCTCCATGAGAAAAAATGTCATCGCCTTCACTTACCCAGGCTTGTCTTTGAAGAAAAAATTGATTCAAATGGAAGTTCCAAGAAACAACAAAGAAAGTTCATGAGGAACATGGAACCTCTCTCTCTCTTATTGTTCTATGCTTTCTCAATATTTCACTTATTGTTTATGATATTTCTAAGGAATTCTCATCCGTTTTTTCATTCCATATCATATCGATTTATTTTTCTGTGCAGATTAACGTTTGATCCCTTTTTTTTATTTCATGATTATTTTGAAAATTGCACCTTATTCGCCAAAGCAATTTTTCATATTAAATTTCATCAGAAATAAAGTCTCGATTCGCCAACAGAGAAGGAAATATCTGCCCAATAAAATTCACCAAGACGTTGTTCGTCAATTACAGAACGCACTACAGAAATAGTTGCTACCATCTATCATGAAAATGACAGAAATTAAATGTGGAAACTAGAATTTGCACACAAACAGCAATTACAGATGATGAATTGTTGATTTTATACTTTTAATTAAGCGAGCATGATTTCTCCGTCATTATCCTGATGATATTCATTACCATATAAGCACAAGGACAAACAGTTGTGTTGACCGTTTTGTTCACGGGTTCAATGACGTTTCCATCGATTTGCATAATCATGCTTTGTAACAGTATTAGCAGCATGATGGGCGAAGATAAAAGGGACACACAAATGATAAAATAATGCATAGAACTTCCTTGTAATTATATTTCCTCATGAGAGATTATACCACTTTTATGAATATAGCTGTTTATTTTTATGTCAAGATATTAAGGATATTCTCCATTACTTCAAGCGGGTATATTTACACGTAATATAGGGGAATATACTAATAGTTACATATATAAAACAAATAAGCAAAATGGTAAATAACAAATTCGGCCTATCATGATAAAATTTTAATAAAATTCAACAGGTTAGAAAATAATATGAAGCCATAGTCATTTACTTTCAAATTGGATGCCGTAGCAGTATACACAAGCTAAGGCTTTCAGTGAATTTCATTGGTTCGGATCTCCATTATCTAATATGATACAAAATGATTTGAAATCACTGAAAGAACCAATAAAATTGAAAATTTAAATGAATAGCTGAAAATAACAATTATATTGGGTATGTGTTATACCCTGAAATGAAATTACAATAAAATAAATCTCATAGTTTAGTCCGAACATTAAAAAAATTGAGTATATGACTGGCTTTCAAAACTGCACGTACAGTTCAACAAGTGTTGGGCACTCTGAAAGATAAGACGTTACAAAAAGAAAAGTCTGGGATTTACGAAATGAGCTGCGAAGATTGTGATAAGAAATATATTGGTCAAACCAAACGGACTATATCACCTCGCTACAAGGAACATGTTTCGCATGTTCGGTTTAATAGACCAGAGAAATCTATTAGTGTCGCTAAACTAGTGTTGGGAAAACACCAAATCAATCCTTTATAGTGAAAATCATACAATCAACTATATTAATGAGTTTTGAAAATCACTTTCATATAAAATTAGTTGTTTCGAAAGTAATTTTTCCTTCTAGTGATTTAATGTTCATGTTTCGGAAGGAACTTTTTTAGTATCTAGTATCTAGTATCTGAAAGTAACTCCTATGCATGATCTACAATATGTGTTAAGAGTTTCATTCTTTACTCAAAATAAAATACATTCTGCTATTGGCCACCCCTTTTCAATAAATATATAAGTAATATCGAGTAAATCTTCATGACCATGATTCAAGGCAAAAATATTTTATGAATGTCTTTCTTTCAAATATCACTTCTGGATGTAATATTGTCACATTTATGTAACTTCGTTTGGTAACAAAATTATGGTTGAATCTATCCGATGTGACCCAATCAGTTTGAAACCCATTTGAACTTTTCTTTTTCCGAAAGAGACTAGCTTATATCTTTCTTTCCTATGTTATGAAGAAAAGCTGGCATTCTCATTTTTTTATTGAATGAAACCAAAATCATAGCATGATCAAATGACCTGTAGACGGTATCAGTCATTAGACCCTAGTCATAGACCGTAGATATTGACCTTAGATCTAATCAGGAACATCCTACGGTGTTCACTTAAACGAACAACTTAACTGATGGTGGTCCGTTGTTGTAATTTACTAATAAAAATAAATGCATTATTAATACATCTACTAAGGGAATGCATTATCTGAACTCAGCTAATGATAGGTTTGGATATTCTTGGAATTAGAGCGGTAATGGCGAGGATAATTGTTTACAATAGAGTAGAAAAATTAACTTCAAAATAGAACATCAACTGCTACGAAGACTGCTTACATTATTCAATGCCTTTATGGAAACGTAAAGAGTATTCATAAGGAACTTTTTGAAACTCTCAACTTTTTTTAAGTAGAAAATTTGATGACTACTGAATTTCGCTCAAAAAGTCACGGATTGTAAATAAAAATGAACAGTTCTCGATGATATTATTGATCTGAAAGNTCGATAATATTATTGATCTGAAAGAAGTAGAAAATGAATATGTTCCTACCTTTCACTTCTAAAATTGAACAGTCTCACATCTATTTTCAAATTAACATGTAATAAGCAAAACTGTACAGAGAAACAGGTATTAACTGTTGAAATTGAATTTTGTTTTGAAAAAAAAATGATTATCTGCTCGGATAAATATGTAAATAACGAATTTTCTGTCGAATGAAAGGAAATTTCCATTTCAGCCAATGATGACGATTCATTCAAACAATCCTATTTGAAGAATATCGAGGGATTCTGAGAAGAACTATATATGGAAAAACATTCAGGGATTGAAACATTTCTTTTGAATTTTTTTGTGTTTGAAAACCATCAATTATGAATAACGATCATTAAACATACCGTTGCCTGTGTCAAATGAAAGTTACAAAGGAAGAGAGAAAGGGAGGAAACCAATTCTGGTTGTGAGACCCTCATTCATCTTTAATATTCTCAATTATGTTTTCTGTTTTTGGGAGAGTTGGCACTGAAATAATCACCATCATGTCTGATTTCAACTAGTGTCTTTCGGTGACTAGATCTGGTCATCATCATTACTACGTCAACTTTTATTTTAATCCAATTTAAATGAAGGTTTCATTCTAGTTATTTTCATGAAAAGGTGCAGAAGTGGCTACAGCTGGAAGTGGCTACAACAGTGAAATGAATATATAGAATTCATAAGTAGACATAGGACCAAACATATGTTAGTCCAAACAGTGGCCTTTAACCGGGCTGTTACATTGATAGAATAATCCTGCTGGCTAGTTCATTTTCCAGATATTCAAGCTATTTCGTCAATTGTATCACTTCTTTCCTAGTCTCACTGTCCTGATACTGCTTATGAATTTGGATGATCTTATGTTTAGCATCTTCATACTAGGATGAATAATCAGCATGATCTAGAGAATGTAGTTTCTTGTCTATTACAAAGTTCCATTACACTCAGGACAAGTTTTGTTTTGAGGTTTGTTCTTTATCAACCGTAACAACACTGTTTTCCTGTTCTGTATACCTCTTCAGCAAAGAATCTGTTCACCTTCAACTTTCATCTTAGATACCTCTTCTCCTCGACACTAGGATTCTAAGAATTCATCTCATGCATCCTTAATATCCAAGAAAATCGATCAACGTACATTCTTAAACTTGTAAGTACATTATTCTGCTTCATCCAATATCCACTGTACGCATATTGATCTCGGTGCAAGGGTTTGTTAGCCGGTAATGAGTCACTCATATGTTTCATTATAATAAAAAAAAGTTATTTTTTAAGAAGCTACCTTGAATTGTTTGAATCAACTCTAGTTCGAAGACCTTCTTCATCCTTTCTTTCCTTTCTTCCTTTACTGTTTTTCTTATTTACGATCTTTTTTATCTGCAACTACATCTTTATTAAGACTACAACTGCATTATTAAGACTAACTATGACTCACCGAATGATCATCAAACATATTACAATTGTGGAGTACTGTTGAATGATAGAAGCCGGTTTATGTTCAACTCTGAGATTTTTTTAAGCCCGTTCTATAATTGTCGGTACATAAACATTGTTATGATCACATGAGTAAACGACTGATGTGCATTGATATTGACTAAAGATCATTGATGTATATGAATAACTTTCATTCTTTCTTTTCTAATCCTTTTCCCTTTTTTACTCTTTTTCCTCTTTTTTCTCAACCACTATACAAATCAATGCGTTATGTGGCTAACTCTTCATTCATTTGTAATATTGACATTGGTTACTGTAGTTGTTTTTGGCAAATAAATATTATTATAATTTTTATATATGTGCCATTTCCCCAAATTTAGCAATGAAAGTTTCAATGTTTGGNTATATATTACAAATAATGTTAATGATTCTTGTTGTCTTCTAATCCAGTTATACCACTTCTTGTAACCCTTGTTAACTCTTCCTAAACAGAATATCCACTTCTGAATTCATCCAGGACTCCGGCGTCAGACTTGATTATTTATCGAGACGTGAGATTCCAACGGTAGTACTACTATTTTGTAATATGGCCCATACTTCGGTCTGTTTATCCTCCTCCATGAATCTTCTATTAATTTCGATAGGGTTTTTTTATATTTTCTCAAGCTTCTTCGATTTGTTTCATGTTCAACCCCACTCCTCTCTAATTCGGTCTGCTGCTGTCAGTTCTACATCTTTGCATTCCTCGATTTCGAAATCAATCAGATCCAATCTGATTTTCTGATCTGCCTCATAGTTTCCCCAGTTTGTTCACCGAGAGTTTTGATAGAACATGTTAGGGATATTCAAGTACTTGCATAAGCGTCAGATTCTGATGTGCAGACCTGCCGATTGAATATTCACGGTGAGTCGTTTTACGTCATGGAAATCGATCCAAATAGGGTTTTTCCATGGCCCACAACTTCTCAAAATTCAAGAAAAGCCTGGACTCCCCTCTTGAATTGAAATTCAAGGGAGTCAAGCATTGGTATAACTAGGTAGGAGGGTAGACAGTACGTTCAAAGTGAGATGTATTCGATTCTCCACTGACAACAGACCGAAGACAATTTGTCAAACCTTCCTGTTGAGGAGAGAGAAAGATAGCCACAGTGTTTCCAGAGCCGCTAGGTTACCTAAAAATAGTTTGATTGGTTTACGTTTGAGGTCGGTTTAAGCCAATCTCTCCACATATGAATCGATGGCGAAGATTTTCACCAGCAATATGATCACATAAGTAGGCAGGCTGATATCTCTCTCCAGATA
Organism: Leptinotarsa decemlineata; assembly: GCF_000500325.1. Classification (NCBI taxonomy): domain Eukaryota; kingdom Metazoa; phylum Arthropoda; class Insecta; order Coleoptera; family Chrysomelidae; genus Leptinotarsa; species Leptinotarsa decemlineata. Next base: position 517,675 of record NW_019289439.1, read on the forward strand.
TGAATAATCAGAAAACTGCCTAGACTACAGAATTATTCTTCGACGTCTTCTGGAATCCGAGTACACACTTATCGGCCATCTCCAACACAAGTTCTGTGCAAGTGCATTTCCTCCCGGGCAAATGCATGTTGTAGATGCGGAGATAGCGTCGTCCTTTCCAGCTGGCGGTGGTGCCCACTCTCGGCTAATGTACATTCTGTGTTTATGGATATATATTTTATTGAGATTCGCGAGACTCTAATCATTCACGGATAGTGTAAAACTTTGCATAATTATACAATAGATACCATCTAACGGCTTGGTTCGTCTCCCGTTCATTCCAATTCCCAAAGAGAAGGTGCGCTTAATGGTTTCGAGATAACTCTTTTGTAGGGGTTATCTCCCCGGATATCTTCAGCTTGCAGGTTATCCCGTAATTAATAATGATTCAAGTGCTGAATCATCACTGAAAATTACTGAAACTATTATTGAAAAATAACTCCAATTTTCTTTGCAAAACCAATCTACTTTTATAAGATCCGTAGACTGATTATCGTTTTGAGGTTCAACTCACTTCGAACTTCACTATTGGAGAATTGCGTTCATGTGGAATGAACTTCCTGAGAATCAAAATCAAAAAATCTTTATTTCCGTAGACCTAGGGATGGCATGGAAAAAGTCACATAACTCAGTACAATTACAATGAGGTCACAATCATAAAACAACATAATTATAAGACATATTATATAACATTCAGACCATAAGCCCGAAAGAAGACATGTATCATCTCTGTTCTGAAACTTGGAGCAATTTGATTTAACGTAGATTACGCAATTAAGAATATATATGCAAGTAACAGTTAATATATTCAACTTTGCAGATAGTGGTTCACAGGAATCGAGTGGTTTTTTAAAACAAATGCATAATAGTAACTTTTAAAAATTTCAATAGACACAAAATTACGCAGATTTCATATAACAAAACAGTGTGTCGCTAATTTCTTCAGTATGAAATCAACATGATGATTCCAATTGAGTTGGAAATTAATAAAAACTCCTGAATTTTTTTTATACTTTACCTGTTCAATACTTTTAATCTCAGACCTAACCAATACACTACAATCAGTTTCCTGAATTGTAAAGAGAATGGTGTTGGTTTTAAGATTATTTAGAATCAAGTCATTCTTTGAACAATAATTTTGCATGTTGGATACAGCATCATTTGCTCTTACCGACAATGTTTCACATTCCGAACCACTGACAGTAAAAGATGTGTCATCAGCAAATTGTATAGAACACTGTGGATGATTAATTTTTGAAAGGTCATGTCAGTCTAACTGAATTTAATCTCCAGCGATTCAAATCCAACTTGAATCCCTACTGTCAGTTCCTACTGTCAGGTTTATATAGTTCGATTAGAAGCCCTTCAGAGGAACATTTTGAAATATATGTCTTTTGAACTTGAAGGCACGCATCCTACTGTAGGAATACCCTATTATTAATTACTTGAAATTCACATTTTGTATTCTCGAGGTAAGGCGTATTCATTTCTTTTTTCATTCTCAATTGTTACATATGTTGAATTTTTGGGTTCTCGGACGGTCAGCTAGTAATACTCTCACCTTTTATCTCAATACTCTGTGAACAAATATAATGCAAAAATTCCCAAATGATTCAACGTGCGATACCTGTAATTCTGTTAGTCGTGTCCTGAATATCTTCAATTGACGGATTATACAAATAAAATACATTTCTTAGCTGACAATTCTATTTTGCATTTATATTTATTTTATATAGACTCACATATTATATTATGTAAGTACATATTTGTAAATGTCACGGTTTTTTCCCTTTTCTGTTATTGAGTTCACCCTATAGAATATTTTATGAAATAAATTAAATGATACTTGCTATGTTATCAGAGATTTATATGAAAGTAACGGTTATCCTTCAAACATAGATAATAACTTGACCAATATAGGAAATTTACCTATAGGTATAGGGAGTTTCTTCACCTAGCATCAAATCATTCAATAATTTTCGTAATTCTCTAACTTTCTTCCACTTCCTTAAACAAAGAATTATGATGTTTGTGAATAAGCATAATATTATTAGTAGCAGTCAGTTTGGGTTTCAGAGTTTGAAAAACACGGAAGATGCTATGTTTCATCTACTGAAAAACGTTCATCTCAATTTGAATAATCGTGAAATAGCAGCGGCAGTTTTTTGCGATCTGTCAAAAGCTTTCGATTGCGTGGATCATGAAATTCTGCTGCAAAAACCAGAATTGTATGGCTTTAGAAATATATATTTGAAATGGTTCAGATCATACCTGTCAGAACGTACTCAAAAAGTTGAACCCCCGGACAACATATCCCATCTCCAGACATTTACTTGTGGTGTTCCACAAAGATCGATTTTAGGCCCAATTCTCTTCTTGTTATATACTAACGACCTAGCCGGCATTAATGTAACTGCAGAAATAACCCAATTCGCTGATAACACTACATTATTTCGGCATTGCAAGAATCTGTTTAAAAAATCTGTTTTTCCGTTAACCAGCTTTTTTAACGGAAAAACATTGCAAGAATGGAAGGGCACTGCATGATTTGATCAGCAAGGATGTTATAAAAATAAAAGACTGTTGTGACGTTGACCTCTTGTCATTTAATATCTCAAAAACTAGCATTATCACCCTCAAGTGCTCCCACACTGGATATTTTCCTGGGTACTCAATTAATAGGAAACAAAAGTCAGCAAATTTTCTGGGATTACAAATTGACACAAATTTGGATTTTGAAGGTGACATGAATAACCTATGTGAAAAAATGTCATCAGGATGCTTTGCTGTCAGAGTAACAGCAAATGAATTGGACACTAATATGGCAAGAAATGTATATTTTGCTCTCATTGATTCACATCTGAGATACGGTATCTGTTTTTGGGGAACGTGTGGCCAATACATGTTTGTTAGGGTGTACTACAGAAAAAAGGAGTTACAAATATGTGTAGAGTTGGATTCTGGGATTACTTTTATATTTATATGCTTCATAGTTTTTATATTCTTATATTAACATTTATGTGTTGCATGAGAATATTCATTATTATTATTATTCATTTCAATATGTAGCAAAATTCTGAAATCACAAAATGTTCAAAAGTACTACTTTCAATTTGTATAACTTATATTCTTTAAAATAATAACACTTTGACAATGATACTTTATCTTCGACAATATCTTTTAAGTTGTGCATCTTATATTTCTCAGAATAGTAACACTTTGTCAATGAGATTTCATTGTCGACAATAAAGTACATTTTGATTTGATTTGATGAATTCACAGGATCTCCCACCAACTGATTCAGGATTGAAGGATTTTTGTGTCTAAGAATCATGTAATCCAAACACTTGAAAACATTGAATATTCGGGTGACTAGACGTTCTGACTGTATTCAAAAGGTGCTTCAACTGGCTCTACAACGTTTGCTTGTTATTTGTTATTCCAATCGTGTTTGATAAAAAGCGAAAAGCAAGTGATAAACTGGTTCGGCATAGAGCATAAAGCTGGAGGTATGAACGTACAATTATTATCAACCATAATAAATATCTGGTGATTTCGCAAGATTTATTCAAGGTGTGAGGCAAATCACGGACCGTTTCCGCGAGTTCATATTGTTTATTGCCGATAGGAAACTTGAGCTCGTGATTTATTGAATGAATATTATATACAGGAAGCGGTCACCGAACCAGTACATGGTTTTATTTACGATAGTTTCACCGCTCCACGGACGAATCAAATCATTTTGTTTGAGTGAAAACGATTAATGTAGCTTCCATCAAAACTCTTGTTGATTTGGTTGTCTCAGTTCCAATAAATTATAAATCCAAGCTCTTTTGAGTATTCGACTTTTTCAAGTGGAACCGATTTCAGCATATTTAACTTGGAAATATCAGTTGAGAATATATATTAAAACTCGGATTATTTCTTTAAACTATGGGAATTTTCCGTACTATAAAAATGAACACGGCGCATTCGCCAAATAATAAAACATGAACCCAGATCGAAAATTGTGCGAAAGAAGTAGTTTTCTTTCCTATTGCCTAAATTTCCAACATTTTACTGAATAACCAACTGGATTTGAATAGATATCCATTACTGTTTTTTTTTACAAACCGATGTCATCCTAGTCTTTGTAAGCATATTATCATAGATGTAGAATTGATATAATATGCTTCAGGTCATCATAATTGAGGCGCGTTCAGAAAATGAAGTTACCTTTTCATCACTGTTTTTCCTCACATATTGTAACGAATTAAAGAATTAACTGTCTTAAACAAATTTATTTTAACAATATTTCACTGTCACAACTAATTCATATACAACACTTAGCAACTAAATTTATCTTCACTGTTCGAATTCTTTGTTAACCATTCGATTCGCTTTCTGAATACACACTCCCTCTATGGACGGGAAGCAGGGCTTATATACCGGTAACGATCGTTCCAGATTTATCTAGAGGTCTCTGTACTCGCCTAGTATTTTCCCGGCGAGTCAGACTGCTTCTTTCGCGGTGATGTCATGCGTTTGCTGGCTGAGATATCGGTCAGGGCCGGCTTCAGATTCGTTACAATATTATCGAAGGCTTGAATTTTGTATATAGGTTCGTTTTATGTTGAAGATATGCAATAAAAAAAGGTTTTTGAATATTCCAACTGGGCGCAAGCCGCGGGGAAAAGGAGCATTCATAAAATAAAGTTATATTTTCATCACTGTTTCTCCATACCGCTATATTTTCGGAGGCTGAAATTTTATATGTAGGTTCGTTTCATGTTGTAGATGTCCAATAAGGGGAAATTTTCAAATATTCCAACTGGGGCGCCAGCCGCGGGAGAAGGGGGGCGTCCATAAAATAAAGTTACCTTTTCATCACTGTTTGTCCATACCGCTATATTTCAGGAGGTTTGAATTTCATATGTAGTGTCGTTTTATATTTTAGATGTGCAATAAGAAAATATTTATGAATATTACAACTTGGGCGCCATTCGTGGGGGAAAAGAGGCGTTCATAAAACAAAATTACCTTTTCATCAGTGTTTCTCCATGCCCTTGAATTGCCAGTAGGTGAATTTGTATTTAGTATCAGCAATGCACCTGTGCGGAGCCGGAGTGGATCGCTAATGTTGAAATTGAATTATAGAATAGATAATAATTCAATAATTTGATTTGCTCACATCGCTCTCACAAAATGACATGTGGTAGCAGAATGTGTGACAGATTATATAATTGCACAGAATCATTCTAAACATACTCATGTCGCAATTACATCCGATTTTGTTAGGAGATGCGTCCTTCGCGTTGCTCTCGCCTTTCTTGCAGGCCACATGTGCGGGCCAGATAGGATGGATGTTTAAAAAATTAATTGGCCAGATAATAGCTTTCAGTAAGCGAATTTTTAAATGGTACTGAACAATCGTAGTGAGCTCCATGTATGGAAATCTTCTGGGCGCCAGCCGTGGGGGAAAAGGGGCGTTCATAAAACAAAATTACCTTTTCCTCAGTGTTTCTCCATGCCCTTGAATTGCCAGTAGGTGAATTTGTATTTAGTATCAGCAATGCACCCGTGCGGAGCCGGGGTGGATCGCTAATGTTGAAATTAAATTATAGAATAGATAATAATTCAATAATTTGATTTGCTCAACTCGCTCTCACAAAATGACATGTGGTAGCAGAATGTGTGACAGATTATATAATTGCACAGAATCATTCTACACATACTCATGTCGCAATTACATCCGATTCGGTTAGGAGATGCGTCCTTCGCGTTGCTCTCGCCTTTCTTGCAGGCCACATGTGCGGGCCAGATAGGATGGATGTTTAAAAAATTAATTGGCCAGATAATAGCTTTCAGTAAGCGAATTTTTAAATGGTACTGAACAATCGTAGTGAGCTCCATGTATGGAAATCTTCTTCATGATTTCAATAGATTACTACCATTCCGAGTTAAATAAACTATGTGGACTAACATTTAAGATGAACTTGGCAACACCGTAATACATAATTCAATTAATTCCAGTATTCCAGTATTCCTGTATTCCTGTTTTTCTAAATGTGTGTGCCATTGCGAACTTCTTCATACATTAAGAAAGATTCTTTATTTGGAATTTTTTCAAAGACATATTTGATTGAGTAGTGTATGGTGTAATTGCCGATAATTATTGAAAATCCATAATGTATTCCAAAAATAGTTTATTTTGAGATTTTCACCAAACAGTTTTTACAAAAACACGTTTTTGTAAATCTGTTTAGCGAACATCTCACAACAAAGTGTTTTTGAATTTGATTGAGTTGGTAGTACTGATTGAATAGTTATGGCGTATCTTTTATCTCCTCTACAGAAATCAAAAACATTTAGGAAAGTGGTTTGAAATGGAGGGTAACTTTAATGGAAGTTACAGTAATTTTTGAAACTCCAATTTTCTTTTCGAACTGGAAAAAAATTGGCGTTACTTAATGATGAATGGACCATTTTCTTATAGAAATAACGAATGATATTGATTTTATCTTTTTTTCGGAAAGTGTGAAACTATAATGGATGATACTTCATTTATCGGAAGACTTCATTTTCACAGAAGCTATATGAAAAAAAAAAAGATTGAAGTACCTATACTAGTACCTAACTTTATCTTTTTTTCCGAAAGTGTGGAACTATAATGGATGATACTTCATTTATCAGAAGACTTCATTTTCACAGAAGCTATATGAAAAAAAAAAAGATTGAAGTACCTATACTAGTACCTAACGTAATATATTTTCTCACCAATAAACTTCAGGAAAAAAATGGTTCAACACTACCACTATAGATATTTTATCGATGTATCTCAGGTACATACAGATGCAGGAGCATCTCAACACTCGGTATATCCGATGCTCCGAAGATTTCGGCCAACTATTACCGAGACAAAATCTCATTCTCCTTCAAAGCGTTCGCTCTCTCAGCTATCTGAACTTTTAATCTCTTCGCTAAGTGCATAACTTCTAAGAGATTTTATTAGAATGTTTTATACTGGAATCAATTTAGTGCATGAGCGGGTAGATATATTGGAAACTTTATGGGGTTTTTACGATATGGTGTAAGAATCAAGTCGAATTGTTTTTCCGAATTTTACTGCCGAAATTCGGCTACATGTTTTAATTAAATACGAATCCGGGATGTAAACTGAAAAATACCCTCACTTAAAGGTTCGTTGCACTTGAATGAAGTCTTATTTTCATAGGTGAAATCACCCCGACCAGGCCTTACACGTGTAGCAGAACATACATTTTTTCTATTATAGTATCCCATCGAATTGTTCCCATTTTTTACTGAAGGATTGAAAGTTCTGATTGGCTTTCGGGTTTTGCCGTGGTCTTCTTTGGTTATAACCTCCAAGTTTCAGTTGGCGTGTCTTGACGTGTCAACTGACTTTCAGTTGACACAGTCAAGAAGAATACTTCGATCACGCCACTGGAGATGACTGCCGCAGTTTCAGTTGAAACGTTTGGAGATTACAACCAAAGAAGACCACGGCAAAACCTGGGAGCCAATCAGATCATTGACGCCAGCCGTGAAAGTATACATTACTATATGAAGAACTGCAAGTTTGGCTATCTAGAAAGTTCTAGAAGAGTCCATTATATTCGAGTGTATTCGAAAACATTCTGCAACACTCCAGACTATCCCGGAATATTCTGAAGTCTTGTATAGTGCTCCAGAATATTCCAGAATAGTAGCGCTCTATCTTCCATTCATGAAAAAATGTTCCTGTTTTCACTTGAAAAGCGTGGTTTTGAAGACATAAAGACTAAGATTTTCGCGTTCTAGAAATCATAAGGAAAATCTAGAACATTCGAGAGTATCCGATAGTATTCCATAATTTTCTAGAACATCGCGGAACATTGTGGAATATTTGGAAATAGTCTAGAACGTTGAAAATTATCATGGAATAGTCCAGATTATTGTGGTACCATCCAGGGAATTCAAAGTTTTACCTATTTTGAAATAGGTGAAGAACCGATCTACCTGTAAGCAACATATAACAAAAATGTTATTTTAACCTTCAAAGTGATACACCGCATGGAACAACCAACATATAAAAAACGTTTATTAATTGCGCCTGTCGTATCCCTTTGTCAGGTCTAAAGGTAAGACCTCGTTAGTCCTTAGCTCGCACAAGTTTCTCAACTTCTGAGAGTTGTCGTTCGTATGGGGGCGATAGCTGATTAACGAAAAAACAGATTTTTTAAAACAGTTAGACTTATTGACATAGCTGGGTATATTGTCATACCTACCTTGTTAAACTGTCATACTCTCAAGTGAGTATAACTTTTTAGATTTCCAGAAGTTCAAACTTCGAAAATTTTGGTTGACTTATAACTTATTTCATATAAATTATTTCCAGTATCCATTTTTAGACAACATTCAAGTTCTCGAGGTAACAGTCACCCACACCTTCCCATTCTATGATTTCACAAGACAACGTTGATTGTACTAAAGCGAAGAATAATATTTTGAGATGTTTCATATAAAAAAATGGAATACGTAATTAATATAAAAATCATCTTCAATATTAACTTTCAAATTAGCTCAATAGTCTGATTGGTGAAAGATGGCGATATCATGAGCAAAGCTTATGATGCTACCCTTTGTGTTTTCTTCAAAGACAAAACACAATCACTACAAGAAAATCCTTGAGGCGCTCTAAGAGCAGTGCCTGTGCGAAAGTAGTGAATCACATTGGATTTGAATCACTGCAGATTGAATCCATTTGGAAAAAGGTTATCAGGAAGTTTATTCCACATTAACCAGTTCTCCAAATTAAACAAGACAACTGTGCTGTTGTCAGCAAAGCAATATATTGGATTATTTGTTTTTTCCAATAAGTGGTTGATATACAATAAATAGAGGGTTGGAGACAATATGGATCCCTGGGGAACACCAGCGTTGATGATGAAAGTATTCGAGAGATATCCATCGACAGCCACTCGCAGGGAAGGATCTTTCAGGAAGCTGAAGAGCATATACAAAAATGATCCGACAAGCCATAGCATGGAAGTTTGGCCAGCAAATCCTCATGCCACATACGGTCAAAGGCCTTAGAAATGTCAAGCGCAACAGATCTTGACTCTGCATTTCTCTCGATTACGTTATTCCAAATATGGGTGGCATACGATATAAGGTCGCCTGTTGATCTTTGTTTCCGAAAGCCATATTGATAGTTTACGGCTTTCTCCACAATTTTTGATGTCACTAACAGCATTGTGGATTCTAGTGTTCAATACTATACGATGTGTTTCCAAAAGCTCGACGATTTTTGTTTGTCAAAACAAATGGATCAAATTATTTGTGACATTTTGCGAAAAAAAAATGAAATAAAATATAACAAAGTATGTGAAATGTTAACACAGAGCTATGGGGAGTCTGCTATAAGTGAAAAAGGAGACTTTATAAGTGGTATAAGCTTTTCCAGGATGGCCGTGAAGACGTTGAATCCCCGGACATCCCAGCACTGTAGCAACCGATGAAAATGTGGAAAAAGTGAAGACAATGGTTACGAAAGACCACCGAATCACAATCGGAAAAGTCGCTGCTGTTGATAATGTTGGCATATCGATGGCTCATGACATGAAATGTTTCAGGAATGAAACGCATGGCAGCAAAACTTGTTGAATTTTTTAGAAAAATACGTGGAATGAATGAATGAATTCAGCGACCTTGAAAAATTACTGAAACGTATTATATCAGGTGACTCCCATTAAGGCATTCTGGCGGCTGCCAAGACCAACAATGGTTCGAGAAGTGCATTCAAACGTGAGGGTTATGCTCATTTTTTTCCTATCATGATGCACTATGTCACTATGATGACATAGTGCATCATGATTTTTGCCAGGGGGTCAAACAATCGATTCCCATAATTTTTTTAACAAACTTCGTCAACCTTTCAATCTCCAATCTCCTACAAGTTGAGGTAAAAAAACAATCTAATCTCACTAGTCTATATTATAGTAAAGGAGTCGTAACACGCAACTCCAATTTATAAGGATGCCGATGTATCAAGTTCACTACCACTTTAATCAAACTGCTCTAATTAGTGTTCGGGATAGTTTCGCGAAGAATTTCATAAACATATATCAATAAACTCTACTCCGCTACATGATAATATCATTAAGGTGCTCCGTCCCAGTCGATACTTCTATACGGACAAATGAAATCTCTTCAAACTTTTAATTAAACCATTAGCGATGGTAAACAAAGCCCCCCTTCATTAGATGGAGTTTCGGTGTTGTTCGAAATGTTTACAAGATAAAGGAGCCTCAGTAATGATGACCTTATTCTTGAGCTTTATTGCTCGGATGGATGTTGACTCGTGCAAATGGAAAAACTTGTGAAAGTGTTTCATTTTTGTCAGTAAAAACTGAATGTAGTGATATTTTAATTTCAAACGAATTCAATTCTAAGTAAGTGAAAGCATTATTTTGTGTGCAAGAAATTGGAGCTAATGATCTTTGGATCATTACCATCATTAAGTAGATCGAAGAATATTTGAAAGTTGTTGGTGAATGTTACAAATTCAGACTGCCATTGTTCGAAAAAGGTGTTAACTTGAATGGTGAAATTATTGTTAATATTGCGATTATCATACCGAAATATCAAAATTAGTTTGTGAAAATAAAATATGAAAAGTATTACAAAAAAAATCAGTAAATGTAAGAACGCTAATTTGCTGAGCAAACAAATTATTTCAACTTCTTATTTTGATAATATTAATCACCCGTATACTATTGTGGATACTAACAATCGAAACATCGTGAAGTAACTTGTTTTGAAATCTTTTCTATTTTTTTTTTATTTTATTGGCGTTTTTCATCATTTATGTTGATCATTAAATTTCAATTTCATTTCATTTTTGTTGTTTGCATATACAATTCATTTTCTTTTCAGGTCTGCTTTGAAAATTCTTGATTTTTTTAAGCTCATTTGTTATCATTTATGCTAATTTTTTTCAGTTATAACATTTTGGTCCAGTTATTTTTATCTTCAAGAGGAAGATAAAACTAAAAACTACTCAAAACTAAAGCTACTTATACTAGTCAGGTACATCATACAGGTAGGTAATCAGTAATGCCACCCATACAAGTGTACAACCCTAAATTAATTTTACAATTGGCCTTTCTATTATTTTACATTTTGTCTTGATAATGAAAAAAAATAAATCCTACTATATGATGGTTTCATATTTATATTGTTCATTTCGATTCCTTATCTCACAACGTGAGATGAGGAATCACTGAGTTCAAGATCTATGTGCTCTGAGCCAAGAATAATAACTGTTAACGTGAGCACTGCTGGCTTATGGTAATCAGAATGAGCAGCAGACAACGTATATACAACAAACCGTGAACCAGACAAGTCAAGGTATATGGTCAACGGCTTCAGCAGCTTATGCCATATTTACTGCCTGTAATAGTTGTGAAAGTGTGGCACATTTTTATTCGAGACAACGAATAGATGAGAAGATCACTGCCCTCGGTCAAGCTTCTAGTCAATTCCCAATATATCCTGTTCAAGTCGTTTTGTATTAATAACAGTGGTAAACAAAAAGTCGGTCAATTTACTGACGATCCACAAATCCTTGCATAGTAGCAGAGCCGGTGAAACGGTAAAAATCTGAAAAATTATACGACATCCCAGAAAATAACAAAATGGCGGACATTGACAGCGACGAAAAACAAACTGTTCAAAATGAAAATGCAACAGAAAATACTGAAAATTCATATACGGTGAGTGACCAACAACTTCCGGAATCGCTGATAGCCTTTTTATCGATCCCGCAGTTCATATCATCAATAGTCACCCACTTTTTTCTACCCACAGTCGATGTTAATGATAGTTTGAAAGGACACAGTAACTTTTGTTCGTGGAAACATAGAGTTGGGAAATATATTTTTGCTCTGAGTGGATTTCAGTTTTTGCAATATCCCTTGGTGGAGAATTTCTTTTTTGTTTCAAGTGAAGAGAGGAGGATGTATGATACCCCGGTCATGCAATATTGAGAAGCAACTCTTCAAAGTGGTCCATGAACGCGATTTCCAATGAGACATCCGCAGCTGCAGCTGCAACTGCAAAAAACAGTGCACTGTAGATCCACAAATTCTTGCAACCTTCTGCATTTGTCCGGCATACATTTCTACAGTTATGTGACACGCCGGCATGATCTTGAGATTGGAGATCAGGGAGGGCAATCATTCCTCTGAAGAATTCAATGATCAAAACAGCCATCTCAATAGAGTCTGGATAGTGTCTATAGAAAGCGAAAAGAAAATCTCGACATTTCTTCTCTTTGCGGACGATATTCGTGAAACTGAAAACTCCACAATGAACATCGTAATGCTTTGATTGTCGAGAAGAATAACATCTGGCTTATTGAGTTGTATGAGTCTGGGGGTGGGGAGAACATAAATATTTTGCTCAACAAACACGACAACAAATGATTTTTGATCGGCTCGACAGTTTAGTATGACAAGTGGTTAGGAGAAACAGTTTTCCATTCCGAATTGAAGCGGCAAGTGGGTTTCAGTTGGAACAATAAAAAATTATTCTAGTCAAATAACACTCTAGTGTGAGATTTTTACTGGACAGTTCACTCAGCCGTTCTAAATTCTACCTAACTTGTGCTTTACATAATGATTTGAATTATATGAGCTTCTACATACCTAATGACTGATAATCTCACCAAAGTTAAGATACCTATTATAAACTAATTGGAAATAAAATAAATTTCACTAACTTAAATGGACATATAATGATTTCATCACCGATTTTCACATTGGAAAACAGATCGAACAGATGGAAAGAGTTCAATTCCATTTAGTCATTTTCAGAATTCCTGAATCTCTCAATTTTCAAACATTCTCCTCCAAATGAAATACGTCATAGTCGTAGTTAAACTCATACTCTCTGCCAGAAGATGGTTTGCAAATGTGGAATTGGTCTTCACATTCAAGAAACTATCCTTGTTATGTCCTTTCATTCTTGAACAACAGGTGCTTTCCGTTTGACCAATATAAAGTTATGGGCAAGTATCACAAGTCAACTTATATATGCTTGTTCCATCCGACATTGAAGTTCTGTGTTTGTTTTTTTTAATAAATTTGCGTCCAACTATATCTAAAACGATTCAGACATCCTCGGCAGTTCTATATAGCTTTATAGCACCCCAACAACGACGCCCCTCAGACAAAATAATAAAAACTCATATTTCGACAAGACTACCTAGCATACACCAAATCCTACTTGAATATCTATTTGAATATTTAATTTCCGTCATCGGCCACATTTCCGCCCGTCCAGATATTCCGTGACGAAATAAAAGTAAAGCTCCTGCGAGACACCCGAAAGACTCTTTCAGCAACAAACAACCGCTAAATCGCCTTTACAGTGAGCATACGATCCTCACGAGAAAAATATCTCTTTTCTAATAACATAACAGTTTCCGCTTTATGTTTCTGAAGAGTCGCTAGACCATATTCCCAACTCGTGGCGGTGTGTCCCAAGATGATGCAATATTTTCCAATAATATTTGCTCTTTCACGCTGTTTTCTCAGTGAAGAAATATACTTTCTTTGAGGAGAGATAGATACATTATTTAATAATTCAAAAATACAATCGAATATTCATCATTTCACTCATTTACAGTAATTGCGCGTATTTCGCTTGTTCACTATCACTTCTGAACTAATCTATCTGATTTCCGAAGCTACAATCGAATTCCTCGAAATTTTTCGACGGCAGCCCAGTATCTTTGTTGTCGCTCCTTTGAAACAAGTCGACGCATACGCACGTACCGATCTGACGTCACGATACGTTGCCAGTGTCGTACGTAACGGCCACATTGAAACAATATGAGTAAGTTCAATGGGATGGCAGCACGGAAGACCCTGACGTATTCCCGAAGTCGTAACCAGAAAAAATAATATTGCGAAACCATATCTAGAATATACCAACCATAGGGATGTATCAACGTGTTTTCTCTTCATTTATAGATGACAGATTCATATTTATAGTTCAATCATTGGTTGAAAATGACATTGGTCAAATTCAATAAATTATGTAGCTGAAATTATCAGTCCTGGAGCAGCTAGAAAATAATCTCATCTTACATGACAAATATCAATCTAAGTTTGTTGTTGATTATTGTCAAGTTCCAAACATAACAGAATGATGAATATTATATTCAAGTTGATTCGAAGAAGGAAATATTTAGCATAGAATAATCTATTGTATTTCTTTCTTTCACGGGCTCGGTTTAGAAACAAAGTCTTAAGTGAATTAAGAGATGAATTACTGTCTCAACAAAAATTTCTAGGCTTTGATCTAAAATTTGATCTGATTGTAAAAGTTTTGGTGAGAGTCGAAAGCTAAGAAACCTAAAAGTAAGAGTTATTTAGATAAAAATATTCATATGAGTCTGAGATGCCATCGAAATTTCATCAGCAATAAAGAATGTAGAGCTGTGAACGGCCTACGTAGAGACAACACCATCAAGATCCTACCTGCAGATGAAGGAAACGCTACTGTGGTGATGGATATTGTTCTCCACGAACAGAAGATCGAAGAGGTTCTTCAGACGGGATAATACACGAAGATCCTACAGGACTGCATCAGTTGAAAGGAAGTTGTACCAGAGTTTGAAAAAACACCAAGTTTATTTTTCGAAAAAGGAGAATTAATCGGTAACACCCCACCATACTAAGCCCACTCAGTTGTATGGACTATCCAAAATCCACAAGAAGGGTGTTCCGCTCAGACCGATCATCAGCTCTAGAGATTCGGATACTCAAAGCGTGTCTAGATTTTCACTCCCAATAAAACAATCATTACAAGAAACAGCATCATCTTTTGTGAAGAATTCAAGGAATTTTGTCGAACTAGTAGGGGCAATCGAAATCACAGAGCAGGATAAACTAATCAGTTTTGAGGTGAAAAGCCTTTATACCAAACTTATTTTATCTACCGCCCACTTCGAGAATTAATTATTTTCTAGCGCATCCCAATTTTTTTTACTTTTCTACATCTTAAGAATCACAATCGCAGTTATTATTTTAATAATTAAATCATGTATGTCATGTGAAAATAAGACTTTCTGATGAGGGTAATGTAAAACACCATTTTGTAATATTGGAAAAACTTTTATTCATGTTATTATAACAAACATTTCAAATTGAATTTTGAAACTAATCTAATGTGAAGGATGAATTTGATGATTTTTAGCAAATTTGGTGATATCAAGCTCGAATTTACTCAAAAACAGACGCTTTCGGTAATTTACAACCGGTTTCTATTTTTAGTTAGCAACGTTGCCACAGCACTGAATCTACGTTCATACAAATACGATGCTACAGGCTACAATTGCGGGATTGGCTTTTGTAGCCAAATTCTTGGTATCCATTTTTTAACTTTATTTTTATTTCCTCGTTCGTTATCGGGTCTATGAGTTCTTCTTCCAGCTGAGGTGATCCTGTTGTGTTGACATTTTAAAAAGGATCCAACACCCAGCCTCATATTTCCAATTTTAAAATGTCCTGGAATCGTTCTGCGAAATCTCTGTGGAGGCTCTGCCAAATGTTGGCAGTAAACAAGCAAGTTGTCGTTGTTGAAGGATACTGCTGACAAATCAGGGAAATTGCGAAACTCACGTCTGCCGATATTATTCTTGTATAAGAGCAATTTGACTACAAAAGCAGCAATGACATTTTTTGTTTTATTCAAATTCAAGTCGTCACTTCGAAGTTGGAGATTGACATCATTGAATAATTTATGCAGGTCTGTCAAGTACGCAATATCATTCTTTGAAGTGATGAGGTTGTCGTGCATTCTTTGTCTTTGTTTTCCAAGAACTCTATTACAGAGTCAAATAGATTGTATGATCGGGTCAGAAAGTTACCTCTTGATAACCAACGCACTTCTGTGTGAAATAGCAATCGGTTGAAATCTTCATCATCAGCAGCACAAAATTGATCAAATAATCTGTCATTTAAAGTGCTGTTTCGGATTTTATTGACTACTTTGATGATATATTGCAGTCATGGAGAGAGACGCTCACTCAAATTTTTCACAACCAAATGTTGCCTATGAATGACGCAATGCACAGCGAGCACATCTGGAATTTTATTTTTTAAGTAAGCTATAAAGCCTTTGTGACGTCCTGTCATAACCGAACCGCCATCCGTAGCACTTGATATAATATTCTTCAGTGGAATTTCTTTCTCATCACAAAATTTTTCCATAAATGAATTTCACCCATAGTCATCTCCTAAAGGAGCGAAGTAATAAATCATATTTAGGTAGCTGTTTCATAGGCGTATATAATTGAGTTCATGAATATCTCTGCTAGAATAGGACTAAGTGGGTTTCCCATTATGAGACCTTTGCAGGATTAGTAAAAAGTTTCATTGATTTGGAAGTGATTCTGTGACAAACACACCGTAAGCAAGTTTAATATTTGTAAGAATGTTCAAAGTCCGCATAAAGGAACACAATTATAGTTTCCAGAATGGAAAAATAAATTCCACACATGCCACTCATTTAATCAAAGAGGGACATCAGTTCAACCATGAAAACAAGCTCCTTCATTTCCAGAAGAAAGATTTGAAACTTGACCTGTTGGAGAGTATGGATATAAACAAATTCAAAAACTCTCAATATCTTACGAACGATCAAACTAAATTGAATAATTTGGTATTATTGAATCTGTTCATTTCCAAGTAAAAATAGTTAGGTATATTTAGGGTTGTTTCGAAAAATGTATTGATATAGTTGATGAAATCATACTTGAACATTTCAGGTAGATTCATTTATTAGAAATCAAGCATAAGAGTAGGTTACAGGTTAGCGTATAAAATTGTTTTTGTAAAACACTTCATAGTGAAAATCATACAATAAACTGTATTAATTAGTTTTTAAGTTGATTTATTAAATGTATACACTTAGAGCCCAAACCTGTATAATTTCAGGAATACTAGGAAAAACTTAATTATTCGAGATCATTCAAGGAAATGGTTATACGAAATAAGAGTTATTTAGATAAAAATATTCATATGAGTCTGAGATGCCATCGAAATTTCATCAGCAATAAAGAATGTAGAGCTGTGAACGGCCTACGTAAGACAACACCATCAAGATCCTACCTGCAGATGAAGGAAACGCTACTGTGGTGATGGATATTGTTCTCCACGAACACAAGATCGAAGAGGTTCTTCAGAAGGGACAATACACGAAGATCGTACTCTACTGCATCAGTTGAAAGGAAGTTGTACCAGAGTTTGAAAAAACACTCAGTTTATTTTTCGGAATAGGAGGGATAATCGCTAACACCGCGCCATACTAAGCCCACTCACTTGTATGGACTACTCGAAATCCACAAGAAGGGTGTTTCGCTTAGACCGATTATCAGCTCCAGAGATTTGGCTACTCAAAACTTGTCTAGATTTTTACTCCCAATAATACAATCATCACAAGAAAAAATATCATCTTTTGTGAAGAATTTAAGGAATTTTGTCGAACTACTAGGGGCAATCGAAATTACAGAGCAAGATGAACTAATCAGTTTTGACGTGGAAAACCTTCATACCAAAGGTCCTCAAACGTATTTTGTCTACCGCTCACTTCGAGAATTAAATATTTTCCAGCGCCCCCAAATTTTTTAACTTTACTACATCTTAGGAATCACAATCGCAGTCATCATTTTAATAATTAAATTATGTGTGTCATGTGAAAAAAAGGTAATGTAAACTACCTTTTTGTAATATTAGGAAAACTTTTATTCATGTCATTAAAACAAACATTTCTGTTTGAATTTCAAACTATTCTAATTTGAAGAATGAATTTGATGATTTTCAACAAGTTTGTTAATATCAGGCTCGAATTTACTCAAAAACAGCCGTAAGTCACCGCGTTCGGTAATCTGCAACCCATTTCTCTTTTTAGTTGGCAACGTTGCCACAGCACTAAATCCACGTTCACACAAATACGATGATGGGAACGCTATCAAAAATCGTTGAACGATGGACCACAATCCAGGGTACAATTACGGGATTGACTTTTGTGGCTGAAATTCTTGGTATCCATTTTTTAATTTTATTTTTATTTCCTCGTTCGTTATCAGTTCTTTTTCCAGCTGAGGTGATCCTGCTGTGTTAACATTTGAAAAAGGATCCAACAACCAGTTCGGTATTTCCAAATTTAAAATGTCCTGGAATCGTTCTGCGAAATATCTGTGGAGGTTCTCCAAATGTTGGCAGTAAATAAGCAAGTCGTCGTTGCTGAAGGATACTGCTGACAAATTAGGAACATTGCGAAACTCACGTCTGCCGATATTATTCTTGTATGAACAGCAATGACATTTTTTGTTTTAATCAAATTCAAGTCGTCACCTAGTAAAATCGAGTCAGACAGGTACCTCTTGATATATTTTCTCATTTTTAATACACCTCACGTATGACAACAACAATGTTTCATTGGTTGGTAAAGTGGACTCATCTAACGGAATTAAAAATTTAGAAGTCTTCAGATGATTGCACAATGATTCTTCAATGATTTCAACCATCTCATCAATTCGTCTTTGCACGGAACTATTGCTCAAAGGAATTTTTCGGATATCTGCCGCTGGTTTATGGAGCACAGTAGTTATTACTTCTTTTATTGCCGGTAAAATTAAATCCTCTCCAATTGTGTGAGGTTTACCTGTTTGAGCATTAGCTAAGAGATATTGTAGGAAGCTCGGATTACGTCGTCTTGCTTTGAAGCCACTGAAAAAAGTTTTGACACAGTTGGCTGAGCTGAGTGTTTCATTTCCAGTTCTTGAAAATAAGTCAAAATTTTGTCTTTTTTTTTCTGAATACATTTTATTCGAATGATCTTGTAGCCTTTAGGGTTTCATTTCTTCATTCGAAAATGGTTTTTGACAAAGAAGGAACATAGGCGAAGATGGATTTGTGGGATTTTCAATAAATCCATATTTTATACATATATTCCGCGCTATACTGCCGTTTCTGAGAATGGAGACTAGAAACTTCTCGCTTCGCACTGCAGCTTACCACCATCTATTGTACAGTTTAACAACTATCGGATAGGAAATAGTTACTGTCTAGTCCCCTAGATGGCGTTACACGAGGAAACGCGCGTTAAGCGTAAAGGAGCGGTAAAGTTTGTGTTGAAAGCAAAAAACTTTTTAAAATTAGCCATCACCCCACTAAACCGCTTCAACGCCCCCAATCTTCTCTGTGCCTTTTACTGCCTCCCTGTAGGCCTCACAAGGGGGCGTTATCGCCCACTTTTCATTCGCAATGATTCTTTTAGGGATTTCGAATCATTTTATGTAATACTAGACTATGGAAGTCCGAACCAATGGAATACATCATGAACCATTGTCAATCACCTTCAAACAAATGCAATCGAAAGTTTCCATCATTTATTGAGCAATAGATCGAAAAGTTAATACTCAATGATATAATGGATGGAAAATAATATATGCCTAACTTCGAAAATGAATTTCACCCATAGTAAATTTCCTAAAGGAGCGAAGTAATAAATCATATTTAGGTAGCTGTTTCATAGGCGTATATAATTGAGTTCATGAAAATCTCTGCTAGAATAGGACTAAGTGGGTTTCCCATTATGAGACTTTTGCAGGATGAGTAAAAAGTTTCATTGAATTGGAAGTAATTCTGTGACAAACACACCGTAAGCAAGTTTAATATTTCCTTTTACACTACCGGATTGATAGACTTTTCGTCCGATAGATTATCTACAAGAGCAATCGCTTCATTCGGAGGAATACTGGGAAACACATTCTTTAAATCGAATGAAATGTATGATCCACAGACTGATAAATGTGCCCTTGTCAGCGGCGAATTTCAATAAAGAACTGAACATAATAAAACAAATAGCCGTCAACAATTATTACGATAGCAGTCTAATACATTTTTTATATTCAAAAAAGTTATACAGTCAAGCTTTGAAAAAAGTTTACCCAATTCGAAGAGAATAGGATAAAAATTATAGAACCTTAACCTACTCAGGCCAACCCACTACAAATATTTCAGACTTTCTGCACAGCAAAGGTGTAAATACTGCTTTCAAAACCAACAACAACTTGGGCATGCACATTAAAAATAACAAAGATAAAAGTTCAGTTTCAGAAAAATCAGGAGTGTATAAATTATCGTGTGGGTCATGTCCGATGTTTCATATAGGTCAAACTGGAAGAACGTTCAA
>NW_019289439.1:538813-555708 GCF_000500325.1 Leptinotarsa decemlineata
CTTGACCTTCTATCTACTCGTGGGACTTTTATGGACAGAGTAAACTTAAAAATTCTTTCTGACGCTGAGTCTACAGAGGAGATGGATGTCGAGCTTACGACTCCAACTGACCTTCCTGTAAATTTAGATCAGGAGCGAGAGCTTCTCAACTCTCCAACTCCTAATCCAATAATTGAATCTAAAAAAATGGTTTGGTGGTGCAGCCAGGAAACTACTGAGTCGTCTTCTCAAGAGCCGGACGGGGTATGCAGAATCTGTCTCAGGTGAAGGAACAATACCCCCATCTGCAGGTGAGCAAACGTTTGCGCTCAAGTGATGATTCACCAGGTGTAGCTGACGTGCAAAAACCCTCATATGGGAAGGTTGTCGCGGGCATCAAGGTGTGAATCTTACACCTTGACTAGTAGACTACCTCATCAACGATGAAACAGCATATACTTTGCATATACATGCATATACTCCACCGTAACCCGCAAGGGTTACGATGGAGTACGGTCAAACATACCTACTCACTTCGGACCTAACCTAATCTTTATCACTGACTATCACTGTATCACTCGAATATTGTGCATCTTGAATTGGATGATTAGAATGCTAGCTATCATGCCTATTTCCTCTATAACCGCTTGAGAAGAATAACTGTACCCGTATCCAGGTGATACTTACTGGCGTTACAATATGAGAACACCATCTACATCAATATGAACTATATTCTACTCTGAATTTTAAGGGGGTATCTAGGGGTCACTTCAATATTATCTGACTGAGCTGACATTTACGTACAATAATTTCACATGAATTGGAAAATTTTGAAGGGAGATGGAAAATTTTTCAGCTCAGAAAATAAAACACAATTTAAGGCAACCCTAGCATACATACTTAGTGGTCCACAAGGAAGGGGTGAATTTTCTAGTTAATCCAACATTCATGTGTGAAATCCTGAAACAGGTCACAATTTTAAATAATACAAATTAAACCCACTGATAAAATTCATGTAGATTGTCACTATGAATTTGTTAATTCATTATAGTGAAAATCTTATTGAATTTCATGAATGGGTCCTAGTTTTTAATTCTGGAATGCTACCTTTCGAATATAATTTCATACCTGCCTCTGCAAACCCCTTGGGGTGAAAGCACCCCCTCTGAAATGGTTAACGCGCTCTGTTCATAGAACTACGTACTGGTTAATTTCACCAACCTTACCAGATTAGGTAATTGAATTTGTATTTTGTTAGTAATTTGCACGGCAAACTCTTATGTTCCGTTTTTGTTTTTTTCAGTTAACCAGCTATCGCACCCCTACGAACAATAACCCTCAGAAGTTGAAACTTGTGCGAGCTAAGGACTAACGAGGTCTCACCTTTTAACGTGTGATTCCTAACACATGTTGGACAATAGCAAGTGAAAATCAAGCGTTCAGCCTGGGGCGTGAACCATCGTAGGCCAACCCACTACAAATATTTCAGACTTTCTGCACAGCAAAGGTGTAAATATTGCTTTCAAAATCTACAACTGAGGCATGCGCATTACGAATAACAAAGACAAAAGTTCAGTTTCAGAAAAATCGGGAGTGTATAAATTATCATGTGGGTCATGTCCGATGTTTTATATAGGTCAAACTGTAAGAATGTTTAAAGTCCGCATAAAGGAACACAAATATAGTTTCCAGACTGGAAAAATAAATTCCACACATGACACTCATTTAATCACAGAGGGACATGAGTTCAACCATGAAAACAAGCTCCTTCATTTCCAGAAGAAAGATTTGAAACTTGACCTGTTGGAGAGTATGGATATAAAAAAATTCAAAAACTCTCAATATCTTATGAATGATCAAACTAAATTGAATAATTTGGTATTATTGAATCTGTTCATTTCCAAGTAAAAATAGTTAGGTATATTCAGGGTTGTTTCGAAAAATGTATTGATATAGTTGATGAATTCATACCTGAACATTTCAGGTAGATTCATTTATTAGAAATTAAGCATAAGAGTAGGTTACAGGTGAGCGTATAAAATTGTTTTTGTAAAACACTTCATAGTGAAAATCATATAAACTGTATTAATTAGTTTTTAAGTTGATTTATTATTATTATATTCAATAAATGTATACACTTAGAGCCCAAACCTGTATAATTTCAGGAATACTAGGAAAAACTTAATTATTCGAGATCATTCAAGGAAATGGTTATACGAAATGACCATCTCATTTTGTATATTGAACAGCACTATTCGAATCTATTTTACTAATTAATCGTTCAACACTATTTTCCCGTGGTGGCTTCCTGTCTATTTAACTACATTGAAAAATGCATTTTCTTCTCTTTGCTCTCTCTTGACATCTTTCAGAGATTCAATTTATCAGACTAGAGACTGGGCAAGTAGCAATGGGCCGAACCCGCGAACGAGCCAAAACTTATTTTAGAATAACTCAACAACGACAGTGACATACAGGTTCCTGGTCAGCCTTCGTGCCAATGAAATGTGTAATATTTTGAGATGGAATTAACATCGAATATAATTCATAAGTCGGGAGATAATGTCATCAAGACCGTTTTTTTAATGCGTTTACATGGTGTTTGAGAGGATAAGCACCAAAATTCATTATTTGTCTTCACTTTCAAGACAAGAACTTTTTAACAACTACTGTTTGTCAATTCAACCCCCATTATGATAGATGGACAAAAATATGTTGAAGCCTTCAATGAGACAATCAAAATAAGTAACTCGTTGAATATGTTATTTATTTTCCAGGTTAATATTATTGGACATTATGTTGCAAGGCAACATGTACAGGTACTTTGTATTCTCGAATAAATACACATTATTTTTATTCTTAAGTTTTCAGTTCATCAACTAACTTGATGGAATATTCAACATACAAGCCTAAAAGCTTCAAATCAGGAGTCGTTGTTTATTTGAGAGTTTTGGTTGAAAAACATTTGAAGCAGTAGCAAATTCCAAAGACTTTCGTTTCAAATCTGTGAGAGCTTTAGGAATCCTACAAAACCAAACACCAGACGATTCAGCATAGTTGAATGATTCCAGATTAGTATTTTCATTGGATTCGACTGAGAGTTACTCGAAAATGTTTATGAAAATTCTCAATTTCCTATTTATACAGAATAATCTGATAAATGCCTGTTGTAAACAATTACTCCCTTGTCTAATATAAATGCAAGGGTTTTTGATACTTTAACATTTAGTGAGTAGTATTTCTTGTATTTAGTTAGGAATTTTCATGCTAATTTTTTGAACCGTTTAGTTCCAGCTATCGTGGTCAGGTTATTAAATTCATATCTATTGGGATAATTCTGAGACCAGTAGTTTTATTCCACTTATTGTGTTATTTGCACAACTCAAATTATTAACTTCCTAAAGTTTAAGCACTGCCGAATTATCACATTTTACTTGTTAGTTAAATCTGAATTATATTTTTAATTTTCTTAGTTGATAATCAGTTGCTAATTATTTTCTTGATTTAATATTACCATTACTTTCTTACTGGTATATATTACTGAACATAATATTTTAAATAACATTTAATTAACTAATCGTCGTTTTCCTTCGTATAATCTTTTGTGTATTAGAAATTCGTTATTCATTTCTCTAAATAAGTACATTTTCTTGGGCATTCATTCATTTGTTCTTATTCAACTGAAATTACTTTTTCCATTAATTGGTACATTCGGATCTAAATAATCTATCCGTTTCAGAAAATAATCTTGAATATTGGTCAAGTATCAATTCGCTGATTGTCTTCCGTTGAAGTAAGTGCGCTACAAATACGATTCAAGGAACCTGGTTCCTATGAATATCTTTCATTGATACGAGTGATCAATCAACTTCAAGTATTGGAACACAACAAATGAATTTAACTTCCGAAGCTATTGTGAACTTTTTTTAATGAATCATTTATTTATGTCAAAGCTATTTTCTGGGTCTACCTCTGCGACACACATTCACTGCAAATACTACGTTATCGACACGTGGTTTCGTTTCTATGGGTTGAATTAAATGATCTGGGTTGCGTGCCATCTAGAACAAGCTTCCTAGAGAGCCTTTAGCCACACCGGGAGTATAATGGATCCCTTGTAGCTGCGTATTGGTCTAGATTGGAGCCGTGAAAAAAGAAGTGTATGTACACAGCTCTCTGCAGCCGAACAAGCAGTCAAAGGAAACACTCACGTGATCTTGTTGGAAGTAAATCCATTAAAACAAAGAAAATTCCAATCGAGTTCTAATTTGAATACGGCTTTGGGAAAGCCGCATAAGTTTCTCTAAAAGTGATACTTTCTCTAAATAACTGTGTTTCCACCCACACCTTAACAAGCTTGTTTTTTAAGGAGCGTTTTGTCAAGCATATCATCCGAACTCCACGGAGTCGAAGGCTGAGAGTTTGGTTGAAAACACCATCAAGAAACTTAACAACAATAAGAATAGTCACTTAGTTCTTTTGGCCTTTGACCGTGTCTGGTACGAATGCCTCCTTCACGAATTACTCAAGTACGGCCTGTCCCGGAGCCCGATCCTTGTACACCAGCGACCTCCTTCCCGATATCCGCCAACGATACGGTTCTCCTCGCCTTCTCCATGGGTCGTGAGCTAGGAGTCGCCTATATGCAATGCACTTGCGACCTCAAGCGCCGGTATTGGGAAATCCGAGTGTGCCCAAATAAAATACAGGCAATTACCATGAGAAGAACGATACCTTCCCAAGCTACAAAATCGAGGACTCTTGGAATGGTAGTCGACGGGCAATTGCAGATAAAGTACTTCGGTCTTCTGATAAACCGCAGTCCCAACTGGACTCCGTACATCAAAAACATGAGAATCAGAATACAGAGATGGATTTCAAATCTGTACCCTTTGATCAACCGTGAATCCAAACTGGACTAAAATATAGCACAAAGCGTCCACGCTTTTGTCACAATAATACTAGTATTTTTCGATCGTTATTGTTTGAAAAAAAAGTATTTTTAACTTTTCAGTTCGATGTTCTTTGAAGCGTGTTTTTTAGTTTTTTTAAACTATATCTATTTCTTACTTTTAAGTTCCATATGCTATAAAAACGTGTTTTTTAGTTTTTTAAATTTTGATTTTAATTTCCGTTTGAACAACATATCAAGGAGATTACGTACAGCGCCATCTGTCCGCGAATAGATCAAGAAATATCAAGTAGTTTACGTACAGCGCCATCTGCCCGCAAATAAATCAAGAAATATCAAGTAGGTTACGTACAGCGCCATCTGCCCGTGAATAGATCAAGCAATAATGCCAATAATTCTGTCAATACAGATCCCGAGCTTGAGAGTTACGAACAAACATACAAACATACATACAAACAAGCATACATACATACATACAGGTGAAGCTAATATAAAGCGTGTAAAAAAAGATTTTTACCTAAAACACGAAGTTCAAGCCTGTCATCATGTATGCTTCAGACGTCTGGGCACAAACCGCTCCGGTGAAAATCTCCATGTAAGAGAATTTCCACAAGAAAATACACGGCTGATAGTTAATGCTCCGTGGTTTTGTGGAATGGAGTCATTCGCAGAGATTTGCAGCTGCCTTCCATTCAGCAATCCATTCAGTCGAGGAATTGGTGAGTCAGGAAAGCTATAGATTAGGCTGTAGGAGACCCCGATACAGAAGGTCTCAGCTCAATGATGCCCTCATATATTTCGTTACGGGGTGAATAACTTTTTCACCAATCACCTCAGCCAAGAAGGGGTACACCGTGATGGGCGGTATGGATGTGTAAGGACCTTCTTACCGTCAAAAAATTTCAGTGGGTTGTCTCTCATTTGTCCTTCTGATCAACAACACGCTTAAAGGGTAAGGGAGCTGGGCTCCATCCTGAATGAAATCACAATGGCAATCGGAGAGCATTCGAGGTGGCTGATTGAAACAGTGCTGTCTGATATTGGATCAAGATTGCTTTGTTTTGGGGTCGGCTTTCCACTAGTAGGTTTACAGTGAAAACTGCAGTGAAGACAGAGGACGAGTCTCGATGGCGGTCAATGTCTAAGCTTGGCTTTGTAATGGATCGTTTTCTGTCGATTCCGTTGTTGAGTCTGTTTGAAGGGAAATATCATCTCTCTATCCTTCATGATTTACGAACACTGAATACAGACACACAAATTCAATAGCCATGTTTCAGAATGATACTTGAGAACATGCTACGTCGATCTGATGATGAAAATTTAAAAACTTCTTCCAAGAGTACATGATTTAGTAAATTTTCCCATCCTAGGTACTGATGGCAAGTGGAAGGAAGAGTTTGCACAAGTTCAATACATTCAACAAGCAATCGATTGACCGTATCGACAGAGCAACCGACCCCATCACCATCCCAAACGAATTACCGGAATAATCCCACTGGCAGAAGTGCCAGAATTTCGTCGTAATTACGGGACGAGCATAAAAGATATTAACCGTCGAACGAATTAGAAATTTTAATTGAATTATAGCACAATGTGTGTGTGCAAGCGAAATTCTTCACAGTTGTTAATTAAACTTGTAATTCCTTACTCAGACAATGACTGCTATTAAAATAGATTAAATTGGGATGAGTTTTATTAAATGTTCGTGTGTCTGTTCTATATTAGGTTCCGTAATAACTCACCCACGTTTCGAAATTAATTGGGATACGCAATACAATGTTTCGTTACTGTTTTTTGTTCGCGTTTATTAACGAATGCCTGTTTTTCGTTTTTTATCATTGCCGTTACGGGACGAGAGAGCGTTTTCATCCGTTTTCGCGATGAGATTAATTGAATTTCGCTGGTCTAGTTTCTATTGTTCGAATTTCAATACATCCAATTTTATATACAGTGTGTTTATTTTCAAAACATATACAAAACAGTTGTATTCTGAAGTATAGTTTGTAGACTTTTAATATTTGTGAATTTGAAGAGGATTACTCTGGTAATCATATGATGAAATTTTGATGAAAAAAATCTAGTTGTTATTATAGATATTCACTAAAAAATATTCTCCGTCCATTTCGGAATGCAGTATTCCACATCTCTAGAAATCGGACATTCACACCGCGATTTTTTAATGAAAATAGATAGAGGGAATATATTTGACAAGTTTGTTTAAAGGTGATTGACAGTGTTTCATGATGAATTCAATTAGTTCGGACTTACATTGTCTAATATTATATAAAATGATTTAAAATCCCTAAAAAAACCAATACAAATAAGAAATTGAAAAGAATAGCTGAAACTAACGATTATATTGAGCAAAAAACACTGAAATGAAATTACAGTGAAATTAAATAGAAGTAAAAATTAGAACAATCAAACAAAAAAATAAAAAATTAGGAGGTTTCAACCCTCGTTACTTCAGGACGTTTCGAATGTTAGTATCCATAATCGTCTTCGGGTGATGACTGGACTAATTCCTCCGAAATATGACTATTTATGGGTCATTCAAGTTATTTCACTCATCTCCTCTTTCCGCTTCATCGGTTAAGCGGGAGATGACTGTTTGGCGGAATTTTGCCATTTTTCGCTTGATTCGCATATGTTGCGTATCTCTACGCTAGCTTGACTAAATACATTGTTGGATAACATGTATGCGGTTTTTTTGAATTTTCTCCTAAACCAGTGTTCCGCCCTGTGTATGATCTCAGCTTGGGACCACTCGATGTTATGTTGATGTGTGTATTTCTTGTGCTCGGCAATGCGAACTTTCAATAGCCTCTCAGTTTCACAGATATAAGTTTTTCCGCACTCATAAGGTATCTGGTAAATGCAATTCTTGGAATCGCAGTCCGCGTTTGGTGGCCTGGTTTTCGTGAGGCTGCTACGGATTGTGTTTCTGGATCTAAAGCAGGTTCTGATGTTGTACTTGGAACCAATTCTTCTTATCCTTTCCGGTGTTCTCTGACATAGAAACCAGTGCAAGTACTGGTTGTGACAGCTTCTCTTATCTGTCTCTTATCTCCTACTGTCTCTTAGCCAAAGTCTGTTCTACCATCGCTTTGGAGTAGATATTCCGTTGAAGATCATTTTTGATGATGTCTAATTTCTTCTCGAGATCTTTCTTCGTAATAGTTCGTGCCCTTAGGCTCTGTCATACGAAGGAAGTTTTCGAAAAATTACTAGACATCATCGAAAATGATCTTTGCCAGAATGGTGGAACAGACTTTGGCTAGAATACAGCAACAGCCTTACGAGGAAGAGAAGCCGTCACAACCAGTGCTTGCACTTCCGTACATCAGAGGATTATCGGGAAGGATAAGAAGAATTGGGTTCGAGTACAACATCAGAACCTGCTTCAGATCCGGAAACACTATCCGTAGCAGCCTCACGAAAACCAGGCCACCAAACGCGGACTGCGATTCCAAGAATTATATTTACCGGATACCCTGTGAGTACTGCTACTATATCATTTTTGGTAACATTGATATTTTTTTCTGAACAGGAACAATCTGCACAGATAATTGCTCTTCTACTTCTTTCTAAGTTGAAATGTAGAAATATTTTGAGTTGATTTTTCAACCTTTTATGCACCATATAAAGCCAGCTAATATGTGCAGTTTGCCATGCCAGTGTAACACCCACGCAATTCAATCTGCTACATTGAATTTCTTGAGAATTTGTTCCAAGTACGTATAATATTAAGTCTTAAATATCACTTTCGAAGCCTTCTGCTGCGGCAAGTGGAAGTTGAACCGCACTTCGATCAGAAAATTTGCATTTGCTGCTAGTGCTTCAGACAGACGTGAAGTAAAAAAAATTAGTATACCTCTCATACATAGAGTACGTATATCACTGACTGCGCAAGGATGCGCAAGGATGACACGCAAAATCGTGAAGCATTCCACATTTTTGGTGGGTTGGCTGTTCTTGTTCATCTTTCACTGCCTGAACCACTGTGCATGCTGTTTTTGGCGAGTGCATTGGCATGGGATGTGGGGGTTGAGCAAACCGGCCATCGGATGCCTGCTTCCACGTAGCCCCGCTAGATACGGAAATGACAGAATCACTCGTTCTGTTATTTCCTAACTGAATGGCATCCTAACTATGGCTTAATCCTAAGGTGTGTGTATCCGTGCCGAGAGGATGATGACACTGAGCCTATGAGATCAGCTGTCTCTACAGAACCTTCGAGATACCGGGTGCCCTCTCGTCATGGCATCGCCTTGTCATGGTAATGCGGGGTTCTGCCGTGATTGACCTTTCTCAATCTACTCGTGGGACTTTTATGGACAGAGTAAACTTAAAAATTCTTTCTGACGCTGAGTCTACAGAGGAGATGGATGTCGAGCTTACGACTCCAACTGACTTTCCTGTAAATTTAGATCAGGAGCGAGAGCTTCTCAACTCTCCAACTCCTAATCCAATAACTGAACCTAAAAAAATGGTTTGGTGGTGCAGCCACCACGTCTTCTCAAAAGCCGGACGGGGTATGCAGAATCTGTCTCAGGTGGAGGAACAATACCCCCATGTGCAGGTAAGCAAACGTTTGCGCTCGAGTGATGATTCACCAGGTGTAGCTGACGTGCAAAAACCCTCATATGGGAAGGTTGTCGCGGGTATCAAGATGTGAATCTTACACCTTGACTTTTCGACTACCTCATCAACGATGAAACAGCATATACTTTGTGCCTGCCCCACTGCCCCACTAACGAGGTCTCACCTTTTAACGTGTGATTCCTAACACATGTTGGACAATAGCAAGTGAAAATCAAGCGTTCAGCCTGGGGCGTGAACCATCGACTCACACATCGGCCGATTGAGTGAGTGAACGAAGCACCCAGTCCGGAAAAGTTGAACCCCTTTTTATTCGAACACGCATGTTATGTATGGACAACCTATGTTATAGATTTAGCCGAAGTCATTTCCCGGAGTGCATTTACATGAAGTATCTCACGCTGGATACCAGGAATTCTACCCAAGTTTACCTGATATTATACATATGACGTTTTCTTTGTTTTAGTTCAGTAATAATTGTACCTTTGGCTTTGACATTGCTAATAAACCATAATTGTGACTCAACTATGAGTTTTTCGGAAAAAGTTTTTACTTTCAAATATCGATTTCGGAAGCTCCCAAATTTAATTCGCATAAAACGAACTCATGCGTCAGCGCATGAGAAAGTTGATAATAATAGAAGGAACGGTTAAACACATCTATTCTTAATAAAAAGTAAAGAGAAACACTTTTGTGAATTTTAAATATTTCAAGAAATATCTCATAAAGAGAATTTTAAATTGTCAAATCAAGCAATTTGAATTATTCTGAGAAAAGTTACTTAAAAAAATATATAAATGAAAATGTTTGTTGCATTTATCAAGTTCAATTGAAGAGAATTTAGTGCACATACCTAAATCGTTAGGAATTTTTTCAATAATTTTGGTACCTGTAGTTGAGATATGGCAACAACGACATATGAAACTTTCTATTGTTTTTTGGTACTTCATCTAAGTCATGAGTTTCTTCCATCATTCGCCATCTTCAGAGCAACCAGCAAATGAAATGAAATTTCGTCTTTGGATTTATTTCCTTACATTCATTTTCAGTATCACATTGAATCTCTTTCTGAGTGAAACTTGTTTCATTCGTTTCGGTACATTAACTTAGTAGATTTTAATGATTCTTGTTTTATTTTTCACTATTATTTTGTTTCACGCATTTTAGTTTGAACCTTTCAACCCTTTTAAATAATAATACATTGTTACTATCAGTGAATAATAATAACGATAATTATTTAATTCATATGAATCGAAAAAGCAAGAAGTATCTTTTGTAATTCACTTTTAACATTGCAGTCAAATGCTCATACCCTTCTTTCATCAATTTTCAAACTGAGTTTAATGCAAACAAACTCTAATTCACTAATGATTTCCGATCAATAATAATAGTATAACCATCAAATGCTGAAATAAACGTGAAAATACAACTTAATTGAATTATAAAAAAAAAGTTTGCTAGTGCAAGTCATACACGTGTTGGATTCAAAATCGACTAGAAATATCACTGGTAGTTCATACGCTATTTGCTCCATACACATCAAGTTTCTCAGCACTCTATTTTCACTTTAATCTTTGAAATTGGCATTACTTTCTTTTATTTTTGCTTTCACGGGAAATGGAAGTGGCAATCTCCTACTTAGCTAATTACCGAGAGACAAAATTACATTTTGTTCTGAAAAGTCTATTGAATTAACCTTTTTGATAGTTGAGTACACAAGAAGGCGACAATGGACAGAATTCAATCAATGTCACACGTGTATAAGAAAATTAGCTCATATCCTCGAGTAAAATTGATTTACATGCGACTGTATTCTATGCTCTAAAGGAAAATGATGTAATTATGATTTTTTGCAGAAATACAATTTTTGGGCAGGCAGTTTTTGGGGCAGGCAGTTTTTGTGACAGGCAGTTTTTGGGGCAGGCAGTTTTTGGGAAAAATATTTTTATCAACCATCGTCGCGTTTGTTTTTGCTGCTCATCGTTTTGAGATTCAACTCAGTACACCTCGAACTTCACTGTTCAAACACTCTTTCATTTGGAGAACGGCGTTCATGTGGAATAACTTCCTGAGAACGTTTTTCCAAATAGATCTAATCTCCAGCGATTCAAATCCAATAAGAATCACTACTTTCGCACAAACATCGCTCTCAAAGCGCCTTAAGGATTTTCCTGTAGTGCTTGTGTTTCGTCCTTAAAAAAATCAATACAAGAAATAACTGTAAAACTCATCCAGAAAAAAGCCGATGGAAAACTGAAGGTAATTAACATTTTCAGAAACTTCGAAGTACACCTAAAGGTTAATAGTTGAATCAGTCTTCAACAGTCATTCATATATTACGTTGTGTAGCATTCTAGTTTCAATTCTATAACGAATGGTTGGTATATAAAAAATAATTTCCATGAGATTCAATGTTCATATGTTTGAAGGCTTTTCCTCCAGTTAGTACCTGAAAGGAACTTATGTGTATATGAACGATTTATACAACATTTCTCATATATACATACATTTTTTGTATAACGATGGAAAAATTAAATTTCCAAAAGCGTCTCTTCCAGAAAAATACATATTTACATTGATAATGACAGTATATAATTTTCCATAATCATTTAGACATAGTTAGTAACGTAAACCGATTTAAAGTAGTAATAGTTATTTTTTTTGGACTGAATTTTTAATCATCAGGCTAGATGTTAGATTTCAATCAACAACCCCGATTAGAATTTTCTATGACTATTTTTAACGGAAATTGGTTAAGCATTTTCATTTGGTGGAATAGGCAGTTTATAGATTGATGATGTGATGAAGCATGAAGAAGAAACATTGATTGACATTTTACTGTGGACATTGTCCAGTGGTTTATTTATATTTTCGATAATAAAATCTGATAGATGAATTCACATTCATTCACATTCACATTAACACCCACTTTACTGCATTGCTTCATATTTTGATATTCAATCGATAATGTCATAAGTATTTGAACTGGTTTGTTTGTCACTGAACAGTTATTCCAGTCTGTTATTTTGGAACTGAATGAGGAATATGAAAATTGTTAATGGGAGGGGCAAAAAAGGAATATATCATACATAATTTTTACTCTCTGTTTCATTATTTTCGAAACCAGCAAGTGTGTGAACACCTCGCAAAAGTTACAGTGAAGTTACACTAAATGTGAAAATTTATAGAGGACATGATCATATTGCTGCTTTCTTTTCTTAAGTGACCTTGATAATTGAATAGGTTTTCAAATTTCCACTTATATTTTGGTAAAAACGATTTTGTTCATCAGGTTGTTTTCAAGGAGCAATGAAAATATTCTAGCAGACTTAAAATCAGCTTAGAAATCATTTGTGGAATGCTGAAACGTCTGTCAAGTTAGTTTCTGACAAACATGCTTTCAAACAATTTTGCTTTCATAAAGTAAGCATGAAAACAAGTCTCGCTACCAATTGGTATTTCTTACTGGAGTCGACAACAATTGAAGTTCTGATATATACGAGTACAGGGCTATTCAAATTCAAGTCTATGCATCGGGAACCGTAAACGAATAATAGAAAGTATTTTGAATTATAACAAAGTTACCCATTCTCTAGTAATATTGAATTATAACTTCAGCTCTCCCAGTTTCGACAATAAATAAAAGAAAAATCGAATAATTTTAAATATGATTGTTGACTCCAAGCTCTGTCTCGTAATTTTCATCCATTATTAACATTTAGCAACTGATTGACTTATACGATGGCACACAGTGCCAATATTTTATTAAAATGGAAGGTAAATTTGTCACGAGATTCCATTATGAACTTTCACGTTAACGTTATTAGAGAAAATCATTTTTATCACCAATTATGGCTGAACATTCGAGTAACTACCTATTTGGACCTTTTTTTCCAGCAAGTTTCACAGTTGAATCATACATGAATCAGTCACTCATTTTGTAAGAAAAAGTATCGGTACTTGTGAGAATCAACATGTGATCTATAAACGACGGGGCTCCACCTCATTAAGTGTTCTTGCTCGTCAACATCTCGAACACTGCAGGACCTCAAAATTGGCCAGTTCGCAGTCCTGGAATCCATCCTCTAGATTTTCATCTATAGGAATGTCCACTTATATTAGACAAATCTTCTGTAGTCATTTTAACAGAAGGTAGACATTTTGCCTATTTTATTTTGTTCATGGATAGTTCCTGGAATGAGTTGAGGTGATTTTTTTGTCTGAAACGAAGCTATATATAACGACAATACAAGATACCAGAAATGTGTATGTTCAGTTACTTGATCGAATTTAGCCGACTTTGTAGGTCCCACCGTTTGCGAGATAACAATAGTCGGTTTGAAGGTGGTTGACAATGTTTCGTGGTGTATAGGTATCATCAAAAATGATCTTCAACGGAATGGTTACTCCAGAGTGATGGACAGCAAGAGCTCCACAATTAAGAGAAGCCGCCACAACCAGTACTTGTACTTCCCTACATCAGAGGATTATCGGAAAGGATAAGAAGGATTGGGTCCGAATATAACATCAGGACCTGCTTCAGATCTGGGAACACTATCCATAGCAGCCTCACAAAAACCAGGCTACCAAACGCGGACTGCGATTCCAAGAATTGCAATTACCGGATACCCTGCGAGTGCGGAGAATCATACATCGGTGAAACTAAAAGGCCATCGAAAGTTCGCATTGCTGAGCACAAGAAACACACACAGCAGGGAGAAACCAGCAAATCCGAAATAGCAGAGCATGTTTGGACTCATTAACATAACATCAAGTGGGCTCACGCTGAAATCATCCACAAAGAGGAACACTGGTTTAGGAGAAAATTCGAAGAAGCCGCATATATGTTGTTCAACAACGCATTTAGTCAAGCTAGCGTAGAGATACGTAACATATGGAAACATATGGACCCCGCCAAACGGTCATCTCCAGCTAAAACCAATGAAGCGGAGAGAGGGAAGAGGGGATAGGTGAAAGCATTCGGAGGAATAAGTCCAGTTATCACTCGAAGACGATTGTGGATACTAACAGTCGAAACGTCTCGTGACGTAACTTGGTTTGGAATCTTTTAATTTTTATTTTTCATTTAAATTACTTTGTAACATTTCGTATCCTACATAGCATTCAAGACCGTCTAGTAGACGAATTCTCCCGAACAGACTTCTTCGCGGCATGTGATCCCCTCTTTCTGTTTTTTCGTGCTATAGTGCCAGTTTCATTGACTGGTCACTGATGCATCGAGATCAATATCCGTCATGATTGAATGAAACTCGGCTAGCACGGGACTTGACTACGACATTGCTGTCTCCTCTCCTGATGCTACTGATTGCACGCAGGTTTGGTAACACGCCACTTTTTCACGATTTTCTCATCTTCGAGATGTAGCTAACAAACGTAAAATTTTAGGTTACATGTTTCATCACGAATTTTATTATAAAGAACACATTTTTTCTGTAATATGTCTATTTTAATGGTAATTGAAAATATCTATAGTTAACAATTCAATTTTTTTCATTCTTCATATCAGGCATATGCGTAGGAAATATTTATATCTATCTGGGGAAGGTCAGATGAATTCAGATCAATTTATGATCGGCTGTGAACCGTTTGAAAAATCAGTTTTCCTAATTCACCAGAGTCATTAGTAATTTGTTACAGAAATGAAGATACATTGCTGAATAATTCACAAAAGTTCAAAAAAATTCTAGCTTAATAGCTTTCGTTAAAATGAATCAATTATTTTATGTGAGTTCTACCAGCCCCCTTTAGCCGCCAGCTTCTTGTTGATATATTCCTTGCATCTTCATTATTGATGTTATTCAGTCCAGTTGAATTGTAGGCCTAGCCTTAGATGAGTTTTATTCTCCCCAAGCACTTCAACTATATTTCGTGAAATATAATATATCATTCATTTTTTATAATTAATTCACATGGGTAGCCTACTATGTTCAATAAAACAGGGCAAGTCATTCAAACAAAACAGAAAATGATGGGGTCCCAGTATTTATCAATTGATCTGTCTCATTTATTCTATTAGGTTATTTCAAAAGGTTTGTCCGTTTGATTGTCATGTGTCTTGGTGGCTTCTTATGTCAAAGAATATTCATTCTACTGTGGTATATAGAGAATTTTTTTACTCCATACACAGATTTTAATTTTTTGCCCCATTTCATATTATAACTGTACGATGTTGTCAATAGCAAGTGAGCCCACGATGCAAAATGGGGATTTACTCGAGCGTCATTGAGACATATTAGGTTGCAAAGCTTAGATGATAAGAAGAAAAAAATGTATATAATATATACCTTTTCATCGGTGGGGGAAGCGGCTAAAGATTTTTAAATATGTAAAAAATACTGTTTCATGGACATACTCGAGCGCGTCAGATATTGATAGCATCAGTGTCCTACGTATTTTTAATAATGTTGGTATGTTAATCTGATCTGATCGTTTGCATGATGTGGGTGGTTGTACGTAAGGGTTAAAAGTGGAAAGAAAAAAAAATTAATCGAGCGCGTCAGATTTTCTAAGGGGGTGTTGAGTGCAAAAAAAAAGCTCTCATTCAATAATCTGACGATTTCGATCTGACGCAAACTCGCGGCCATTATTATAATATGCAAAAATAATTCGCCATTTTGAAATACGTGAGCGCGTCAGATTAAGATATATATGGTTCACCTTTATGTTTTAGACGTGCTGTCTCATAATCTGACGATTATCTAGAGGTATTCGCTTAATCTGAAAAAAACAATATTTTTTTAAAATGTTTTTTAATTCATTGAACTTTTTAATTGAAATGCTCAGGAAATATCATGCAAATAAGTAAGTGTATGTTTTTTAAGTGAAATACTTGTATTTATAAGAAAAGATTTTTTTTGAAATGCTCAAAAAAATTTATTTTTTCATAATCAATTGATTAATTATTGAAGAAAAGAGAAATGAAACTTTCTGTTTTTCACCACTTTCATTTATAAATAACGTTACTGCAGTTTCGTCCTATAAGGATATTTTCAAACTCATATATTGTATAATGTATAATGTGTATATATTGTATATTATATATTGTATAAATTAGAAAATGTCCTTATAGGACGAAACTTCAGTAACGTTAGTTACAAATAAAAGTGGTAAAAATTATAATTTCCTACCACGTAGTAACGGCTACATCCATCAATTAATTGATTAATTAATTATCATCTTCATCTTCATTACGAACGAGTCTCTGTGATCAGCTGTGATGGCGTCATGGCAACAGAATTCAGAGTGGGGATGGAGTGAGAGAGTAATAGGTAGAGAAAACGTGAATAGAAAATAGAGGAATAGAAACTCGGAGATGGAAATGTAGGTATCACTCAGCTGCATGCATTAAACTTTATCGACGAATTTTTGTTATTTCGGCTTG
>NW_019289440.1:4850-50173 GCF_000500325.1 Leptinotarsa decemlineata
TAAACATATATTGTAAAATAATAGATAAGGCAAAATTGTAAAATTGCTTGGTATACCTGTATGGGTGGTACGCCTGGATGGTTTACCTGTATGGGATACCTATATAGCATAAATAGGGTTAGCTTCGCATTAGTTTCTAGTTTTAATCTTTCTCTTTGAAGATGATCACTTGGTGATCGAAACACGTTTCGAGGTGTTAAAAATAACGATTTGGTGTTGGGAAAAAACTCCAGTAATATTCATTACTACACCAAAGGTTCCAAACAGTGCATCATAAGTATTGATCCATTTGTTTTACAATTTCAAAATCAAGTACAATCATCTAATGAGCCCTGTCAATCGATAAATGGGTAAAGATATCACATCTGAATAAAATTTTGTAATTAGACCTCAGCCTTTAGAGAAAATTGTCGGATTGTCTCGGAAAATACTTAAATTAGCTAGGTTCGACTGTTTACCACTGCCAGTATTAAAATCGATCGTCATTTCTCCTTTTTGTTGAATTTTTTCGTCAAAATAAAATATTTTTTTGAACGATTGAAAATAGAAAAAAAACTAGGGCTCATGTGGGATTCGAACCCACGACCTCCACTTCAATGTTTGCAGCGTGGTGCTCTAACCAACTGAGCTAACGAGCCGATATAAAATTACAGGACAATTCGTAGTTTAGTATTGATTAATACAAGGCAATTTTGTTGTTTTCTGGTTTTCTAGTTATCAATAATTGATAAGTTCTCTCAAATAACCTTCTTTACAAGGATGACGAGATGAAGTTTATAAGAAAAAAAAACATAACTGCATGGTCTCTCGTAGACTACTTTCTATTTAGTAGTTATCCAGTAGTGAAGAGAATATATAGGGTGTTCAAAGCATCTTTGCTGTGACATTTGACATTTTTATCTTTCAAATTAGGACATTATCTCACCAAATCTATTGAAATACTATCCGTTTTTTAGAATAAAATTTTGGTAGTCAACAACAAAGAATTATAAAGAAAACAGACGTCAAATCGTTCAAATACATTTTTGATATAACTACATAGAACTCAGGGAACACACTAGTACCTAATTCATGGTACATAGAGATTTGTTCAATCAATATCTCAAACTTTTTGCTGGTAGTGTTAGTGTTAATAATAATGATAATTTAAATTTTTGAAAAATCTAATGAATATGATAACGAATTGAATATTTTTTTCCAAAAAACACATAATGGCTCTGGCATTGTGGCCGCTGTACCTAGGTCATTGACGTATGGGAGTAATAAGATGGGCCTAGAATTTCCAGGTGTTTGATTCCGCAAATCGGTCTGGTGGTCTGATCTCTCTTACTTTGCTCAAGTTGAAAGTTTTTCTTACCCTCCTGTGCTACGACTCATAATTGATAATTGATTGTTGACGACAGACAACTAAAATAATGTAAAGGAAGGTTCAGAAAATCGGCATGTATTCTGAATGTTTCCCAATTTTTGTTGTTTGTCGGTTAATTTTACTCAGTAAGAGAAACGAATTATGTTCTTGAATAAAACATTCAACTTCGAATTTGTCAAAAGATCTTTAAAAACGGTCTGACTTTCATATCAAAATCAAAACATTGAGTTACTGGAGGGTTGAGTTTTCCTTGGAAAGGCATGTATATTTCATATGGCATTAAACTCGCCCAGTACTTTCACTACTTTAAATTGAAAAGGGGTCATTAGTTTCTGGTATAATTTTTGGTTTTCTGCTTTTCCATCTTCAAATGAAGAATGTGGGAAATTCCGAATAAAGAGATAAAGTATCTTCAAAAATGTGTTTCGTTCAGATACAAACCGGACAAAAAGCCCTTTAGAAACAACTACTTGAACATTGAACTTCACGAAAATCACTTTTTCCCTTCAGTTTATACTCCAAACATTCGTTATGGAATTGAAACCGATTCAATACCGTAATATATGATGAGTATTGATATGAAATTCCACTTGCATGGAACACTTGCCTTCAAGTTACTATCTGCATCTTTTTTAACTTTTGAAGACGAAAACGCGCATTTCTTGCATAAGATTGACTAAAGTGTCACCGAAAGGGGCAATTACGTTATTGCTACGTTGACAGTTTGCAAAAATAATAAAACGTTTAATTGATTCAATTTCAGCCATAGGAATTTCGTTTAAACGTACTTATTTCTCCATTCTCAAAAAAATGTGGGAAACTTTTAGGCTAAGGAAGAAAAACATTAAAGTCAAAATAAACTTTTTGCAAAACTGTTGCATAGATCATGCATATAAAAGTTTCTTTAAGAATCAATCTGGAAAAAAAGTACTTTCGATACAATTATTTTCATATGAACATTGAATTACAAAAAAATTATTTTTCCCATTCAGTTTTATCTCAAAACCTTAGTAATGGAAATGAAACAGATATTCTCAAGAGTACTGATAGAAAACAACTCCACTTCACCTGGAAGTCTATCACTGTAATGGTGTACTTTTCGAAAGTTTGGGTCGAGAATGCTTGTCTTCAACTCCTCATCGACACCTTTATGAATTTCAGAAGATGAAAACACGCATTTCTAGGAATGAAATCTTAGTTCATGTCGAAGAAAGAGGCAATTCTGATCTTATCATGATGACAGTTGATGATATTTTTTGTTTGAAGATTTTTCCAACGAGTTGTGAACCTAACAATACTATGAATAGCACAATTCTGAAAGAGCTGAAATAAGGTTAAATGGAAATAGAACTTGCTAATTAGATTGATATCGGTTTTGGTTTTATTGTACTTGTGTTGTGATTGGACATCCGTCCAAATTGCCAATAAATTTTGTATATGTAGGTTTTTGTTTAAAGAATTGTTACTGGATATCGAGGAGATGGAAGAAGATGGTCCGTCGCTTCATTGCCCTCATCAGGATATGGCACAACCCCGGGGAGTTCAAATTTGTCAGTAAGTCTAACGCACAGTTTATTTACACAAAATTTTATAAAATCGTTGTTACTTCATCTGCTGGAGAAGTTTCTGTATTCAGGTATATGTAGACTGAGTGGAGGTCGCTTTCCTATCTTCACATTTTAGATAACTTATTTATTTTTGGAGCTTCTCTAATAACATGAGAAACTGTTTATCACCCGAAGTCGATTGTGCCAAACAGTAGCCTTTCATTTTTCCCTTGTTTCATTGAAAATGATAACATAGAAATTATCGAATTTTGAAAA
The DNA here is from genome assembly GCF_000500325.1 of Leptinotarsa decemlineata. NCBI lineage: Eukaryota > Metazoa > Arthropoda > Insecta > Coleoptera > Chrysomelidae > Leptinotarsa > Leptinotarsa decemlineata. The sequence continues at coordinate 8,043 of NW_019289440.1, forward strand.
TTAGAATGTAGAAATTCACAACTAGTCTGTACCTATTATTCAAAACATAGTCGACTTTTCCTGGGAAATTAATGGCCAAGCTGACAAATAATAGGGAGTTCCAATTTTTCCTCTATAACCTGGACGTTATGTTCTGTACTGGTTTCAATTTGCATTTCTCAAGATTGTCCAGNGTTTACGACTCCAACTGACCTCCCTGTAAATTTAGTTCAGGAGTGAGTCTACAGAGAAGATGGATGTCGAGTTTACGACTCCAACTGACCTCCCTGTAAATTTAGTTCAGGAACGAGAGCTTCTCAACCCCCCAATTCCTGATCCAATAACTGAACCTCAAAAAAAACCAGAAAACGACTGAGTGAGCTCCTGAAGAGCGGGGTACCTGTAAAAACCGCCTTGCATCAAATTCTTGAGCGGCGTACGCAGAATCTGTCTCAGGTGGGGGAACAAACCCCCCATGAGCAGATTAGCAAAAGTTTGCGCTCAAGTGACGATTCACCAAAACCAGAGGCGAAAAAGCCCTGCATGGCTGAATCTTAGGCATCGTCAGGTGTAGCTGACGTGCAAAAACCCTCATATGGGAAGGTTGTCGTGGGTATCAAGGTGGGAATTTTGCAACTTGACTATCCGACTACCTCATTAACGATGAAACAGCAGAGCATACTTTGTGCCTGCCCCGCTGAGGACCGAATCAGGTCTTCAGAGTTAGGCAGAGCCGTACTCTTACCATCTGACCTGAAAGACCACTCACCATACAAACTAATCGGCTTCGTTAAGAAGCGGGGTTTGTTTGGCCGAGTGTGAATAGGTGTGAGCCACAATAAACCCTTGCGGGTTGCGGTGGAGGGTCGAATAGACCTACTCACTTTGGACCTAACCTAATCTAACCAGTTTTCCATTTTTTTATTATTTTTGAGTAGTGTTCTTGTATCGATTTGAACGAAATATTTCTGTATAACAAATTTCATGCAATATTTAGTTCAAAAAGTGCTTGTTTTTCATAAAAAAAAATAGAAAATTCTCTTTCTTGGGTTTTCCGATTTACTTTGAAAGTCAGATTTGTATTGTCAGGAAGCATATAGTTAGCTAACAGTTTTACTGTTCTATTTCCTGTGTATTATTGTATAAGAATTGCGCAGATTTGCATTCAGTTCAATGGACCGTTGTGTTATTTCTACGAGGGTGGTTTGAAGAGTTTCCAGCCTCAACATAAAGATAGCAGCACTCACAAATAAAAGCTAGTGAATTTCGTTGTTTGACAGTTACTCACAAAAGTTTCAGCCATTTTGGAAACGCAGTTGGTATGTAACAGTCATTTGAGTGGGTTGATGTGAGTGTTTTTATAAAAATCGAGTACCGATCTGTCTTTAAATATTTGTTATTGAAAAATGAGTTAGTTTCTGTGTATGGAGACTCTGCCAAATCATTTACCACAGTGACATTTTGGGCAGCTGAATTTAAACGTGGCCATAAGAGCTTGGGATAAGATGAATGTTCGGGAAGTCCAAAAACTGCAACTACCGACGAAAACATCGTCAAAGGTCACCAAATGGTGCTAGGCGATCGCCGGCCGCCACTGGTAGCCATAAACCAATTGTGACATAGCTAAGAGCGCGCGAATGTACGATGTTCACTGCCGCTCTGGATGCAGCGAGAATAATGATACCAATTTCGATGGAATTCCGGCGAAATTTTCTACCGCATTCGATGACGATATATAAACGCTAACCACGAGCATATCGACACAGTCCAGTGGAAGTTACACTGCGGTATGCGAAGCGATCTAGTAAGGCGATAAACATTCGAATAATAGTTGAAGTGTTTGTTTTATTTAAAGTAAAATAAAGTTAAGTTTGATTATTCTTCAGTGTAGTCAATTATTGGTCAAACCACGGAGAAAAACTTTATACGCCTGAAACAAAAATACAGTCCAAACAATGGACTGCAAAGGGAAAACCGAGGCGGCAACCATGNTTTTTTGGCTGGGAAAGTGATGGCGACTGTTTTTTGGGATATTCATGGACTTATTTCAATTGATTATCTTCAAAAAAGAAAAACCATTACAGGAGCATACTACGCATCATTACTTGACAAGTTGAAGACAGAACTTGCGGAAAAAAAGCAACATTTGCAGGAGACGCCAACTAGGAGACGCTCCCGATTCTTTCGAAAAAACTACAAAAAAAGTCTATCGACCTTCAAGAAACGATAGTAAGCGTCATATAACATTGATATACATCAGTGAACCCACCAGTAATATAGTTTTTTGAAAAGGAAAGATTTAGACGTGGCCTCTATTAGGTTGTTTCAAAAGTTTTGTCCGTATTAATGAGCCTACCTGTAATATTTCTTTGAATACTTATTCAATATAATCGAAATAAGCGTTATTTTAATTAGTGCACTTTTTCCAACGTAACACAAGTCGAATTATTCCGTGAGCATAAACATTGCGTAATCGGGATTTGATTAAGCCGTTTCTGCCTGGTCCTGATCATATTGGATCTAGAATATTCAGTTCAGTTTTTGGTATCAGGTTATTATTGATAATGTTCCATGTCGTTTTCATTTTGTTATCAGAATCATTCATTAAAGTATAAAAGTGGATTTCTTGGGATTTTTTAAATGATTTTCGTCAATGTTCTGCAGTGAAGTAACATATATTTCTGAATATTTTCATTTTTGTGCAACCTTTGATGTAAAGAAGACACTGCTTATTTTTGCAAGAGTTTCTTATAACTGGAGTAAGCCATGCTGTCTTGGTGGTATTATTTTCCAATTTGATTTATTTTTCGAAACAATCATTGAAAATTAAGTGGAATTTTTTGAAAGCACTGTTGGTATTGTGGTGTTTTTGTTAACGAACGTAATGGTAATATAAACAATCAACGTTACTGCAACAATTAGTGCCGATATTGGTTTATCGTCCATAAATAACAGTCTTTCTTTTGAGGGTATTTTGTGGTCGTGGTCAACTTCACATCCCAAATATAATTTGTATTTTTTTGCAGAAACTTTTCCAGCAGGCCAAGTAATAGTTTGTGGACTAGCTTAAAGATAACCTGACCGGTTAATACTTTCAGAAACAACTAGAAACTTGTTTTACCCATAATATCGCAGTTCTCGTGTAGAATGCTTATCTGAAAGTTCCAACCGCATTATTGCCGCAGCATTGGTCATAATTTCTCTTTAAATGATTGTTGATAATCAAACCAAGTTCGCTAGAAAGATTCTGTCTCAATCATTATGCATTGAAATTCCGTAATGTTTTTTGTTTTCAGTCAAAATGCTCTAGTCAAGAAAGGTTGCACCAGTTACCACATATCCCCACTACTGAGGACATCCGAATATTAACTCATCATTTCTCCAGCAATGAAAGCAACCCGTCTTTACCTAGTGGCGAAGAGAACACTGCTAGCCATCGTTCACCACTACATAGACCTAGATCTCGAAGTCTCAGGTAAACTTTCAGTAATAATGTTTTTATACAGTGATTCACAAAATTAACGGATAATTTCTATGATTTTGATGGATAGATCTCGAATACTTTCACCATCAATGCTGGGGTTCCCCAGGGATCCATATTGTCTCCAACTCTCTTTTTATTGTGTATCAACAACGTATTGGTTAAAACCAAGAATCCAATATATTGCTTTGCTGACGACAGCACACTTGTCTCGTCATTCCGTATGGATTCCAGGACATCGGCTACGGAGGCACATCTTCACCGGCAGCAGGAGATTGCATATCTTAATGAGGATCTAGAAGTGATCTCAAATTGGGGTGAAAGTAATCTGGTTTGATTCAATGCCACAAAAACCCAGGCATCGGTTTTCTCCAAAAAGATGAATGTCTCCGAATAATGTCAGGTCAGACAATTCCGCTTTCTGCTTCGATAAGTTTGTTGGAGGTTAAAATGGACACCAATATGTCTTGGCACAATCATGTCGCTGGAATTGCAAAGGATGCTTCTCAAAAGCTTGGAACACTGTTCCGAACCAGAAAACTGCACACCTCAGCAACTTTTGATGATCAGACCTTCTTTGGAGTATTGTTCTTATGTATGGAGATCTGCCCCCAAACATACCCTGAAGTTGCTGGTTTCCGTCCAGAAAAGAGCCATCCGCCTGATTGGAGACGCGAACATCACGTGCAACCTTGATAGCCTGGAACATGGAAGAAAGGTTGGAGATGTGTCTCCCTTCTATAGATACTTTCACGGGAAGTGTTCAAGTGACTTGGCACATTTGATTCTACCAAGAGCGGTACATATAAAAAATACGAGACGGACTGTGGATGTTCATCGTTTTGAGGTTCAACTCAGTACACCTCGAAATTCACTGTTTGTGTGGAATAAACTTCCTGAGAACGTTTTTCCAAATTGATTTAATCTCCAGCAATTCAAATCCAATGTGAATCGCTACTTTCGCACAGACACCACTCTTAGCGCGCCTTAAGGATTTTTCTGTAGTGCTTGTGTTTTGTTCTTAAAAAAAAGTGCACGTAAAAATAATTCAGGAAAATGCTTGAATAAGCCAATTTCCATTTTGAAATTTCCAATTGGTCCTGTAATTTTTCGACAGCATCCCGTCCACCCTCAAGGGTGCAATCCTCACTTTAAAATTTTAAATAGCAAGGAACCCTTTGTGATAATTATTCAATTGATGAACTCTTATACTGTATGTAGCAAAGATGTCAATTAATAAATAACGAAGATGTTTACCAAAATGTATTCAAATTAAAGTGCCAAGAATCAAACCGGCGCGGTGTTATTTCAAACATTTATAGCTGATCATACACCAAACTTTTACTTCATCTTTTACTTTAATGATATCGATGAAAAATTGATGAATTGGGTAATTATTCTTACAACATTTTTAAAGAAAAAGTGGCGCATGTGCTGTGGATGTAAATTAGGGTGTTTTGATTCAAAGTGATATTGAATTGCGACAAATTGTTAAAAAAAAAGAAATGGTGAACGTTTGGATATGAAAAAGTAAGTTAAAAAAAATTATTATTTATGTCGGTGTTTCTCTACTTCAAATCCGAGGTCTGTAAAAAAAAATAAGGTAAATGTTCAAATTTCGCGGGCTACGTACATTCGATTGACGTTTTTTTATGTTGGTTCACTCGTATCGAGCATATGTTCACAGTTCCAGCTGTTTAGCATGTTTAGTTTGTTGGTGAGAGGCATAAAAGTTAGAAGTGTTTTGCGTGTTCGGCGATTTTCTGCTATAAAAAAAAATGGTTGAAAGGATTTGCATCAAATTTTGTGTTAAAGTGGAACTGAGTGCTCAAAAACACTTGAAACATACTGTGACATACGGTGATTGTACTCCGAGAGAGAAAAATGTTTATAAGAGGTTAGGTTAGGTTAGGTCCAAAGTGTGTGGGTCTATTCGACCCTCCACCGCAATCCGCAAGGGTTTATTGTGGCTCACACCTATTCACACTCGACCAAATAAACCCAGCTTCTTAACGAAACCGATTAGTTTGTATGGTAAGTGGTATTTCAGGTCAGATGGAAAGGGTGCGGCTCTGCCAGACTCTAATAACCTGATTCGGTCCTCAACGGGGCAGACACAAAGTATGTGCTCTGCTGTTTCATCATTTTTCAAACAGAGGCGACAAACGCTTGCTTCCGACAGTCAAGTCTCTGCATATGATGATTCAAATGACAGTGACCTGTAAGAAGGCCTGTTAGACATCGTAGTTCTTCCGTACTGTAGTCCAACAACTGTTTGGTATCGAGCTTCGAAGGGTGAATAAACGTCATGAAGTGAGCCAGTCCTGGAAGATTCTGCCATCCAGGTTACAAGTGGTACATGCTTTTCACAAAAGGTCGAGGATTTGTGAATGACGACGATTCCCCTGGACGCCCACATCACGCACATCAACAACCGATGAAAATGTTGAGAAAATAAAGAAAATTGTTATGGAGAATCGTTGAATCACTATTAGAGAAGTTGCTGAGGATGTCAGATGTCGGTTGGCTCATGCCATGCAATTTTTTCGGAAATTTTAGGCGGGATGCGTGACAGCGAAGTTCATTCCAAAATTGCTGAACGTTCCAAAAAAAAAACATCGCATAAGCGTCGCTCAGGAATTGTTGAATGGCGTCAAAGGCGATCCAGATTTGCTTGAGAAGGTCATAATTTTTGACAACTCATAGGTGAATGGTTTTGACATCAAAACCAAAGTCCAATCATCCCAATAGAAGAGCCAAAACCAAAAAAAAAGCACGTCAAGTTCGGTCAAATGTTTTGCTCACTGTTCTCTTCGATTATAGTGGCGTAGTGCATGGTCGTACGGTCAATAAGGTGTACTATCTTGAAGTTATGCGCCGCTTGCGAGAAGCAATACGAAGAAAACGTCCGGTATTGTGGAAAAACAATTCCTGGCTTTTTCATAACGATAATGCGTCTACTCACTCGTCATTGCCTGTTCGTAATTTTTTGGCCAAGAACAACACTGTAATCATGCCTCAGCCACCGTATTCACCAGATTTGGCCCCCTGCGACTTTTTACTGTTCCCAAGATTGAAGAGATCCATGAAAGGTGAGTTTTGAGTTTTGCGACAACTGAGGAGATAAAAACTCCTATAATAGCATAATGCCAGTATCAACAAAGAACGGGGTTATGTTACAAATGATATTGACAGTACTGTATTGGTAAACTCTTGTGTAGTCTTTCACGTTAAAGAATCTTCGAAGAATAAGTCCTGCTCCGGGGAAATTTCGTTGAAGTGAAAGAAAAAGTAAATGTTCGGTGTATGAATCAGCCATATGTGGATTTAGTCATGAAAAGGGGAAAAAATAATTTAAGTTGTGTAGATTCATGCATCTGAATTGGGAAAAAATCCACCCGAAACGATACTTTCAAATAAATAAATATGAATATTTCATTATGTGACAACCTCTTCTTCTCATTCAGTATGTACTCCAAACATTCGTTGTGGAATTGAAACAGTTATAAATAGTACACAGGAATGCTGCGTAACATTATATACCCTTTTTTTTTCTGGAGGAGTTGAAGACAAATATTTTCTCCTGAAAATTCGAAGTACACCTCGAGATATAAAATTTTCTATATAAGTGAAATTTCATATCAACATTCTTTCATATATTACGTTTGCAAAGTTCCTGTGAATGATACGTGTTTCAAGTCTGTTACGTATTATTAGTTTTGGATGCATTTTCTCTTCCAGTTTGTCTGCGAAAGAAACTTTGGTGCATGATCTTTATATTTTTGAAGAGTTTCATCAGTGTATATTACAGTCTTCCTTTTTTATGAACATTCCCACTTTTTATATATTGACCAAATTGAAAAGTCACAATGTTTTTTCGCATTAAAATCAATTTAATTTTTTTTGTTTGAGTAATATACTGGAATATCATTAAATCAAATGTTGGAATTACTCTTATTTGAATACATCTGCATTATTTATCGACTGATTTTGACAAAGTTTTATTTGTGTCAAGTTAAAAATAATATCAAAGTATCACTCCACTATTCAAATTTTAAAAGTTAGGGTTGCTACCTTGTTAGGACAAAAGGAGAGGTGAAAATTGCATGCCAAATGGCAATTTTAAAATAGAACTCAAACTGTCCGAAAATTTTACTGAAATGTTTTTGTCAATGATTTTATAAAATTCATACTTTACCTTTACTTTTGAGAAACACTGTAATAATTCACCATCAATGTCTGTTGTTTTTTAGTAGTCCCAGTAGATCTCCCATTATCGACAACGAAATATGTATGATGAACGTATTGTATAAGGAACGTTTTCCGAAAGCAACGCAACAAATGGAGGAAAGACTATCACATTTTATTGAGGAAAATAAAACGATCGATTTTGGAACAGAATGCGACTACTTGCCTATAGTTAGGTTTGTTCATCATCAGGTTTTAGAGATAGCTAGAGATTGTTTGCACAAGTCCCAGAGCAAACTCGTTACTAGCCAGTATTTTCATGAAATGTCTGAGAATTTGGAAAGGCTCCTGACGGAGGTAAGAAATCAGCCATCCAATTAACAATTGAAAAAAAAATATAATCAGAGTTCGTATCAAGTTTTTTTTTAAATTTTTACCTTACGCAGACTGAAAAAAGTAAAATTTTGTGTATAAAGGCAGGCTTTTAGTTCACCATTACAGGTTACTGCGTAAATTTCACGAAGAAATATATGCTGTTTATTAGTCACTATTAGTTCATATTTGATAATTTTGCTAAGAGAACTAATTTAACAGGTGCATATCTGAACATTTCGGATACTATGGAATGTGGCGGACTTGCCAGAAAGTTTCAAATGTTTCAAAATTCAGTTGACATCTTTTACATATTTTGTTTCAAAACTTTTTTGACATCTATCGAAGAAATTTGGATATGTCGTGTTGAAAGAAAACACTTTATAATGTGAGATTTGCACCTAACATTTTACAAAACCGCGACACGTGTTTCGATATAGCATCTTCAGGCGTCACAATACTGGCGTCAGACGTCTCTCTATTGTAACGCCTTTAGATGCTATTCTATAGTGAAACACGTGTCGCGGTTTTGTAAACTGTTAGTGAAAATCTCACATTGGAATTTTTTTTAATATGCCATAATGGATTTTCATCAAGTATCGGTCAGTTCTATCATATATTTGGAAATGAGAAGGGTATTGACAGAAAAAACTGTAAATAATGTTTTCTTACTTATGAAGATGGAGGTGTATTTTGGTAATCAAAGATTTATTGCCCCCATTTTACATTCTGGGTACAAAAACAAGGCATCAGTATAAAATTAAAAAAAAATCTAAGAAATTGTTGCAGTAAAAAAAACTTGGTCACTAAGAAGAGTAATACTCTGCTACTGGAAAGTGCAATACTCAAGTCACCAAGTTATGAAATGACTGTTTTTGGTGAAATAAAATGTTTTAGTTATGTGTTTTCATTTCATAATCATAACAACTCCCTTGAAGTATAAAATTTGACCAATGCTTTCTCGTAAAAGTTACATATCTGTGTATAACTAAGATGAAAAGCAAGAATTTATTTTTGTTTGAAGGAATTACTACATAATTGGCTGTAGTTGGGATTGAATATGTCTATAATAATTCCTCTTCAAGTTAGAATAATTATGATATATGATATTTTGTAGTGTAGGCAAAGTAAAGACCTGTTTATTATTAGTCTGGTTAAGATTTCAGTTGAAAAATTACATAAAATGTTATGTTCACGTTGGAACATAAGTGAGATGTAGTTCAGGTGCAACTTTTGAGTAAAACATGTGCCAAAAAGCTTTGAATGATGTTTTAGGTCAAGTTTGTGTCTATCTTGTTGTATTGAGCAGCTGAGGCCTTTGTTAAAAAACCCACATTCAAACAAACATAAGTATATTCTGTTCAGGTTTTTCTGAAAGAACAGTGTCCAGTGAGTAGCCCTCTAATCATTCTTAGCCGATCTCTGATCTTTTGAAACCGTTCTTCAGTTTTTTCTCAACGGTCCCATTACAATGGTTTTGCCATGTGTTTTTGGGACATATTTTCCCAAAATTCTTCATGTTTCTTATTGACCCATTTCCTTTCGTGATGTGGTCTCATAATATTGATTTTGGTATCCCTCAGCTGGCTCAGAACCCATATATCAGATTATTCATTACATATGATTCCTGAGTGCAGTGGCTGTCTGCTTTTTGGTTAAGGAGAAAAACTGGAATTTTAGAAAATTACTTCCTCAAAAATATTTTTCATTACCTGACCACACGTTGTTTTTTATATCACTTGGTTTTTGAGGTTTCTTTCACTACCTTTGTTGAATAGAACTGACTGATATTTGATGAAAATCCATCTTAAAATATACTATAGTTCAATTCCATGATAGTAGGCGCTAAATTCTCAGAAATATTATTGCATTAAAACGAAAACATTGTTGTCAAGGTTGTGATTCTATATATTTCATTATTATTTTTCCTAATCTTTTTAGTATAACACTGACCTCTGTAAACTGACCTCCCTGTAAATTTAGTTCAGGAGCGAGTCTACAGAGAAGATGGATGTCGAGTTTACGACTCCAACTGACACCTCCCTGTAAATTTAGTTCAGGAGCGAGAGCTTCTCAACTCCCCAAATCCTGATCCAACAACTGAACCTTTAAAAAAAGGTTTGGTGGTGCAACCAGGAAACGACTGAGTCATCTCTTCAAGATCGGGGTACCTTATAAAACTGCCTTGCACCGAATTCTTGATTGATGTACGCAGAATCTGTCTCAGGTGGGGGAACAAACCCCCCGTGAGCAGGTTAGCAAACGTTTGCGCTCAAGTGATGATTCACCAAAACCGGAGTCGAAAAATGCCCTGCACGGCTGAATCTAAGGCATTGTCAGGTGTAGCTGACGTGCAAAAACCCTCATATGGGAAGGTTGTGGGTATCAAGGTGGGAATCTTGCAACTTGACTATCCGATTACCTCTTTAACAGAGCATATACTTTGTGCCTGCCCCGCTGGGGACCGAATCAGGTCTTCAGAGTTAGGCAGAGCCGTACTCTTACTATCTGACCTGAAAGACCACTCACCATACAAACTAATCGGTTTAGTTAAGAAGCTGGATTTATTTGGCCGAGTGTGAATAGGTCTAAGCCACATTAAACCCTTGCGGGTTGCGATGGAGGGTCGAATAGACCTACTCACTTTGGACCTAACCTAACCTGGTATAATTTCCGTACGCCACTACAATAGACAGATTTAGGCACATACGTCTGCCATTTCTGAGAATTTGTTGCCTACATTTTTGGAATTATCAAATTACTGTAAGATTTTTTGTAAAACCTTTTATAGTGTGTAGTAAAACTTTTCATAAAACTCTACTAGTAAGTTTCACTATTTGAGCAGCCATTGTTTCATTGGTATCCTTACTTGGTATATTTCAACCTTTTTTCTTTTATGTTAAACGGTACTGGTGTTTTTTGCAAGTTATTGTGGAAAACCACTATTTGGACACTATCAGACAGTTTTTATTTTCAAGACTTGATTAATACATGGTTTCATCAAAATAACACAAAAGTATTATACAAAGTTTAGTACTCAATATTGGAGGCACTTCGATTCGAGGACCAACAGAGTGTTCGATTTATTTTTTTCATGCTCTTCTCAGCATAAAAATGTGTCGGGACCGATACATCAGATACTTTCTGTGGTCTGCTAACTTTTCCTTTCCTGGCATAATGTTATTATATCCTCGTATTATTGTTTGACAACCTCACGAACTTTCCAAGTCCTATCTTGGGGTATAAGAGGCATGTGGAAAATATTAAACAGAATTGTAGAACGGAACTGGATATTTCCCAAAGTGTCAATTTTAGCTTCTTTTCTTTATTTGGTTTTTACCATTGATATAATTCCGTTAAGCAATAAATTACCCAAAGTATATTCTCATTGATATACTGTTGATGCCAACGCTTTGATAATATAAAACGACCTAACTAATCTGAAGTAAACCGCAGACATTACACGTCAACAGGTAATGACTTGAGCAAATAAAAATCATTTGAAAAACAATAAAACTAAATCAAGCATGCTAATGTTCTCCATGCAGAGTCATCATAAAAAAATGTCTTTATTTGAGAATAATACAAATGAAATACTAATTTAGGAATTTATGCAACAAATAAAGAAGATGTTGCTATGCTTCGAGATTTTTCAACTAGATATACCTTAAGAATGGATGCATTGCCCCCATTTTACATTCTGGGTACAAAAACAAGGCATCAGTATAAAATTAAAAAAAAATCTAAGAAATTGTTGCAGTAAAAAAAACTTGGTCACTAAGAAGAGTAATACTCTGCTACTGGAAAGTGCAATACTCAAGTCACCAAGTTATGAAATGACTGTTTTTGGTGAAATAAAATGTTTTAGTTATGTGTTTTCATTTCATAATCATAACAACTCCCTTGAAGTATAAAATTTGACCAATGCTTTCTCGTAAAAGTTACATATCTGTGTATAACAATAAATAATTATTATTATTCACAATTTTTTTAATCATTTATCCTTTCCAGAGCAGAGAAAAATCTGAGGATGCAGCTAATCTGATGATGAGTTTCATAAAGAAATTACTACTGATAATATCTCGTCCAGCACGTTTGTTGGAGTGTTTAGAATTTGATCCAGAAGAATTTTACCATTTCCTAGAGGCTGCTGAGGGGCAAGTCAAAGGAGTCCAAGGCATCAAAGCAGATATTCCTCAGTATATTATTCAAAAACTCGGCCTGAACAGAGACCCTATCGCTGAACTGCAGCAAGAACTGAAAGAGTGTGCATGGTCAAATGAAAATGCAAAATCAGTATCCGTCAATACGGCACCTACCGTACGAAAGTCTTTAACGAATCCTAGTGAAAACGACTTTGAAGTAGTTAAACTTATTTCCAATGGTGCTTATGGAGTTGTAAATTTAGTCAAACACAAGCACACAAAACTAAGATTTGCCATGAAAAAAATCAACAAAAACAACTTGATGTTACGAAACCAAGTGGAACAGGTATTTGCTGAAAGGGATATACTAAGTTTTGCAGACAACCCGTTTGTTGTCAGCATGTATTGCAGCTTCGAGACAAAAAAGCACTTGTGTCTAGTGATGGAATATGTAGAAGGTGGCGACTGCGCCAGTCTGTTGAAAAATATTGGCCCCCTGCCTGCTGATATGGCTCGATTTTATTTTGCAGAAACAGTCTTAGCCGTCGAGTACTTACATTCTTATGGTATTGTACATAGAGACCTGAAACCAGATAAGTAAGTAGTTATATTGAAACACCAAGACAGTTGGTAATTTTTATTTCTTTCAGTCTGTTGATCACTGCCTTGGGACATATTAAACTGACAGATTTTGGGTTGAGCAAAGTTGGGCTCATGTCATGTAAGTGTTAGGTCTTTGAACTTTGAACTTCAATTGTTGTGGGAAGAATTAAAATTCGTCCTGCACCAGAATTAATTTTAAGGAATCTTTGGTATTATCTAAAAGTGTCTGCATTATTTTGTAGCTGACCTTTTTTTGTTAGCGCACCCAGAGGGGGTATCTGGGCTGCAGCCCCCGTACATACAGAAACAGATATTTCAAAAAATAATATTATTCACTCACTGAAAATTTTATGTTTTCTTTATTATAAAAAAAAATCTGTTTTTCCGTTAATGATATATTAATTATCAAATAAACATAGATCCTGCAGAAGTTCTACAAATCATGACTTTTTCAGCTAGGAAAATGGCTATTTCCATTTTTATCTGTTTTTATTTAATTAGTTTCAGTATAATTTTCGTGATGAATTTTTGTTTTGTTTGTTAAGTTTCATATATTTTATGTATTATTACTCTCCTAGTTTGTTTTCATGTGGAAGGTATTACCTCTCACCTCTCATCAGCAAAGTGCCTGGGACTCGATTAATATCAACGCGACTCGACTGCATGTATGAAACCTTCTTCTAAGATAAAGATTGTTAACTAGTAACACCTTCATCTCTTGAACAAAGCCCCAAGCGTGGAAGAAAAATCCCATGTACCAATACTCTAACAGAGATCAAACCGTGTCTCAGACTGTATCAAAGTTTTTTTAAATCAGTCATCACCACAAATCGTGTATCAAGACTCAAGCGTTTCTCTGCGTTTCTTTTGTAAAAAAACTTCATCAAAATTCAGTCTGAAATAATATTATTACTCCATAAAAATTAGTTTGTAAACAATACTGTAAAATCTGTAAGAAAACTTGAGAAGTGAGTGGGCATTCACATGTACCCGGAATTGTCTCTGATGATGTTTTTCATAACAGAAACGTCCGAAAATAAAAGTTTGTGTGTGATAAATGGCTGCATTTGTTATGATAGTGGGAACTGAAATCAATGAAAAAGAACTAAATGAAACTTTGCATTCAAAATATTATAATTTTATTCCACCCGTTACAGCCTCTCCCAGATTAAAAGCCTGGGTGCGCTCATCTCATTTTCTCTGGTTATTATAATATTTATTACAATACACGAATCTATATCTTAGCTAATTTTTGTTATAAAACCCAAACAAACCTTTTAGTGGCCACAAATTTGTATGAGGGATACATGGATACAGAATCCAGGAAGTTTTCTGACAAGCAAGTATTTGGTACACCAGAGTACATTGCACCAGAGGTGATTTTAAGACAGGGTTATGGCAAGCCTGTTGATTGGTGGTCAATGGGAATAATACTCTATGAATTTCTAATTGGTTGCGTACCGTTTTTTGGAGATACACCTGAGGAACTTTTCGCACATACTGTTCAAGGTAAATATTTTAAACAATATATTCTCATCAGTTTAACGCTTGATTTTCAGATGAGATTGAATGGCCTGTAAATGAGGATTGGCCTGTTCAGGAAGAAGCCAAAGATCTCATTACATCTCTTTTGCAACATTCTCCGAGAGATAGATTAGGAACTGGGGGTGCTCATGAAATCAAAGAACATGTTTACTTTTATGGCATAGACTGGAACTCTTTACTTAGAAAAAAGGCTGAATTCATACCTCAACTCGAACATGATGAAGACACTAGTTATTTTGATAGTGAGTATAGATGCAGTTCTCACGGAGTTTAAACTTCTTTGACTTTACCGTATATGTTTTTGTATTTGGAGGATATTTCTTATGATTTTTTTTGTTAAGGAATATTTTCCCAATATATTTTACATTTTCAAATAATTCAATATTCAGTACTTCATATATCTTCAATATCTCATAATTGGAGAACATATGAAAGTAAAATTTACTAACTTTTGATGAAAATCGATAATGGGAAAAATATCATAAGCGAGAAAAATTGCAATTACTAAATTACTGTTTTTTTACCACTTTTATGAAAGTAGAAAGTTTTATTTCTCAAAGTGCAATATTACAAATTTCACATAACATGATTAATTTGCTTCAAGCTAACCTGGAATGAATCACAAATTTTTTAAAAAATCGTCAGACATTATGCTGATTGGTGCTTTCATGAGTACATTAGTTCTTGGTCGGGATTTAGAAAGTTGAATTGTTTCTGCCTGCAATTTGCGGTACATAGAAATTTAGTTCACATCAACTGGTAATCTGTTCTCTGCTGTGGATATATACCGTCAACTTTAAAAGCCAAATATTTGAGGAACTTTTTCTGCATGTTTTCGATCCTAATAATGGGTGAAGTATAGTGAGGACTCCATATAACGGTACAGTATCCTAACATGAGAAAAATATAATGTCTCCAAGACAACAGTGTTAGTGAAATGTCTGCGATAATGGACTATAAAAGCATAGATTCTAATACATTCTAAATGCTTCCAAGAGTTTAATTTCAATTCATCGAAGAAAACTCAGTTCAGAAGCAAAGACGACCCCTAGATCTTTTATGGAAGTATCTCCTAATAGAGCAGTTCTATTAGGATTATATGAATACTCAAAAGTTATTTGTACACGTTACAATTCTATATTTAGATTCATCAAGCAATAAATTATTAGCCAAGCACCAACCATATACCACATTCAGGTTATTTTGAAGATGCTCACAATCGGTTAACTACAATATTGGTAGATCGAGTTTTAAATCATCTGCATATAGCAATTTTCTAGTATCTAAGTCGATACAAACAATTCAAAAGTAAAGACCCTAGAGTGAAGCCTTGAGGCACTCCAGAATTTGAAACATGGATTGGAATAATGGCCAGTATAAAAAATGAACTGTTGTCGACCTGAAACATCTGGATAAACCAATATGGCTCAGGGTTTTCAACAAAATTCCATTATATATCATATCAAAAGCCTTTGAGACATCAGCATAGATTACATCTATGTGGCCTCCCGAATCAAGAGTATTGGAGTAAGGAAGAAAGGCGGAAACCATCTGAACCAGATGTCACTTTGTTCTTCAACTTTCAGCTAGCTTTAATAATTTGTTCTTGAGTTATATCATTAATAAAAATGGCTCTAATGCATATGCATTTTACATTTGTCAGGCTCCCATGATTGAATGAATATAACCTCAATAAGTTGAAGCAAATTCATTGACAATATCCTGAAGATGTTTTAAACATTATTTACTTATTTTATGTGTTCATTACTCTTACTATAACAATATATTCTTTTGACAGTTCAATTTTTGTTGTTCTAATGACACATGATTAATTTTAAAAAATTGATATTTATACATCATCTGAATAATTTTCAAATATTTTCAAGCATCACTCATTTTATTTTTATTTTGTTGAAAAAGTTGAATTTGAATATTCATTTCAGTGAGAAAAAACTTGAAGTTTTCACTAATTTTCAAACATTTTCAGGTCGAATTGATAGATACTCACATGAACTGGAAGATGATACAGATGACACGGATGATTCTCCAGTATTTGGTTTGTTTTCGTCCTGCTCTCCTCAGTATAAGAAGGTGTCAGAACTTAGTTCCCTAAGTACAGATACTGATCTTGACAGTAGCGCTTTATCTCTCAAAACTAATACATCAGATTCTTCTGTTCCTGATGTGATCAACACTGTAGATTCAAAACCAAAATTGAAGTTGTCTGACAACTTACGTCCTAGGACGACAGAGAAGAAGAAAACCGCCGAAAATAAATTGGTATTTATAACACGAACGTCGTTTGAATAATATTTAATTATTTTTCATGTGTAGGTGTCTTTAGATCTGTCCTGTACAAAAAGTACTCCAGAATCATCACAAACGGACAGTGATGATGTATCCCCTCAAGTGAATAGAAGGAAGAAACCGGGACATGGTCGTGATTTCTTGCCTAAGTTTTCAATATCTGTGGAGGATGAACATTGTGCCGGATCTTCTTTGACTGAAACCCGGGAATTTCCTCTTTTGAGACAATTCAAAACATCGAATTTAGTCAATCATTCTTCCAGGTCTGTTGTAAGAAGTGCCTCCACATCTGGTTTATCACTCATGATTCCAGCAGGTAAAGAGAAATGAATGTTATTAACTAATTTGGGTGTATAAGAAAATAAATTCTCTCAACTTTGCTAACCTTTCGAATTGTCCGTTTATTTCATTTCAGATGATTTGGCAGGGTCAACACATCTGATTCATTCTCCTAGTGCTGGAGGAGGATCTAGCACTGCTAGCTCAAGAGATACCTCACCATGTCGTGAGCTGTCTCCTTTGGGAACAAGTCTAAAGCCGCCCATTATAATTCGCCGAGGTCCCAAAGGATTCGGATTCACTGTTCATACCATTCGAGTTTACTATGGGGATACTGACGTATACACCATGCATCACCTGGTTATGGTAAGTCTTCAGAAAATAATAAAAATATTTATTGGTGTTTTGTTTGTTCACAAGCAAACATTGTACATATGATTTTTTTAATGCTATTTGGGTGCTGTCTGACTTGTCCATTTCTTCCAAGTCTCTGGAAAACAGTCCATTCTGGTGAGCTCTTTCTGTTTTCCCCCATCTTTTTCACAACACTCCTTCCAACAATCTGGTTCCCTATACTAGTTTGTAGGTCCCTTGTCGCATGTTTGTCATCTTTTTCTGGACATAATTGGGATTGTCTTATAAACTACCCTCTTTGTGTGATCCAGTGCCTTACATTCTCATGAGACTTGAAAAGCTGTCTCTGCTCTTTTGTTACGTTCATTTTCTGCAGCTAAGGTCTTCGTTATAACGCCCTGGAGTGTTCAGATATCCTCTCAATGGACGCTGTTCATAAGTAGCTCTGTAATTATTCTGAGCCGATTCCTGCTTTGTTGAAGCAGTTCTTCAGTTCTCTACAGGAAGAAGATTAAAGAGTGTCTCCATGGCAGCTGCTGATGTGGTTTTTATTGCTCCCGTTATTCCCAAACAATCAGGCCTTTGCGTCCTGCTTGGTC
The DNA here is from genome assembly GCF_000500325.1 of Leptinotarsa decemlineata. Classification (NCBI taxonomy): domain Eukaryota; kingdom Metazoa; phylum Arthropoda; class Insecta; order Coleoptera; family Chrysomelidae; genus Leptinotarsa; species Leptinotarsa decemlineata. The sequence continues at coordinate 25,895 of NW_019289440.1, forward strand.
TGTGTTATTGGTCGTTTGTTTCATCTTTAGCCACCAAACTGTGAATCTGATTGTGACATAAATTATTTTGTTCAATTTTGTAGGCGGTAGATGAAGGCAGTCCAGCATTTGAAGCAGGTCTAAGACCAGCAGATCTGATAACACATATCAATGGGGAAACTGTTCAAGGTCTTTACCACACTCAAGTTTTGCAACTGCTCTTGAGTGGTGCAGAACATGTTAGTCTGAGAGCAACACCTTTGGAACAAACCTCAATCAAAACTGGAGGACGCAAGAGAGAACCCAGCCAAAGTAAACTGGCAAGACGTAGTTTGAACCGGCAGAAGAAACAAAAGCGAGAAAGTGACAAAAGAAGAAAAACTTCTTTATTCAAAAGAATCAGCAGCAAGAGAGCTAGTGCGGAGATGCAACAGGTAAGTTATTTTTTTACTCATTAATGTTCACAAATGTTTGAAATTCTAATGACAGATATTTTGATTCACCTGTAAATAAACTAAGTATACTATTTGTCATTTGAATCAGTGCACTTTTGCCAACGTTACACAAGTCGAATAATTCTGTCAGTATAAAAATTGCATGCTCGTGATTCGAAGAAGTCGCCGATGCCGTTTTTGCCTGGTCCTGATTGGCAAAGGTTCTACCGATGAGAAATTTATCGAAGTCCTTGAAAAGATTATAGTCAGTTGGCGAGAGTATATAACATCTTTCAAATTATTTCCTCTCAACTGACCCATCAGTTTTATTATGTTCCTATTTTGTTTTAATGTTAGAGAACTATCTATCTTAGAACTTTTTTGTGTTAGTTTGTAGAACTGTTTGCTGATTCAAATTATTTCTCATAGATATCCAATAGCTCCCTCCACTCGCCGGTAGGTGTAACTCCTAGCAGAAGTTTCCAGTCGTTTCCTAGAAGTTCGGACAGTAATTTTTCCACAAGTACTGTAAGAGGCTCGTCAAGCCGCTCTAGTTTATCCACTCCAGAATCTTTTACACAAAGCACGAATCTTTTTTCTGCACAAACCTCGTCATCAGAAAGCCCTTCACCAACAACAGCACCTAGCAGTCGCAATAACAAACAGCACTATCAACGGCCTTCGACTCTGCACGGCCTAAAGCACAAGCTGCATACATCAGGGTGTTCGAAGGCATTACACGCATCCGGACCTACTTGTTCTCCTGCAGTTCCAAATAGGAGGAAGTCTGTGGGGCATATTCCTCTGTCTCCTCTGGCTCGCACTCCATCCCCGTCACCATTACCCGCATCTCCAACAAGATCCCCGAGCCCACTAGCATTTCCTATCGGACACCAGCCAGGAAGTTCTAATACCACCCAGACGTATAGTCCTAGCGCTGGATCGGCTCCCATAGCTATTATCGCTCAGCCTAAGAAAGGATTTGCTCGACCTAAGGCTGGAGAACCTGGCTCACCGCTTCTCAGACGAGCTCTGTCACCTGACAGACTGCATCCTCGCAGTGCAGAGAATAAATGCTCCATTTCACCACTTTGTTCATCATCAGGTACCACTTGCGGACCGAATATGAAGTGTCAAGCGAGAGTTGGGGGAGCTTCGTCAGTTTGGCATCCCAATACTCAACAGGAGAGAGAGAAGGATACCGATTCTGATAGCTCACAGTCTAGCGATTTGGGTAAGTTTTGTCTTCAAAGAAAAATAGGTTTAGTTGTGTTGACTCATATAATTTTATTAAAATGGCCGATCAATATCCTGAAACTGAAAGCAGTGAAATAGACTTCAGTTGTATTAAAAAATCTATAAAAGTGACGTAAGTCTCCAAATACTTTTGTTTGAGAAATTTCTTGTAAATTCCAATTCATTCTAAATTGCGAAATTTTTGGTTTTAACTACAATTTGGCTTAGTTTTTAATACCCCAGAATCCAGTGTTTTATAACATCTAATTTTCCATGTGGTATAACTTTCAACTGAGAAAACTATCAATAAAAAAATACATGAAAGATATAAAGTTACAGGTTACATAAAGCACTATCAGTGACTATCATCAATTTGCTGATCCCCAGAATAGATCTAAAGAACTTCAGAAACAATGCCATTACTCCTATATCAGAAAATTCTAAAATGATATTCCAAATGATTCTCGAAGTTTTTGGGAGTAATGTAACAATGAAAGAAAAGTATATAACTTACTGTCTACCATGTGACTATGATATATTTTTGCAATAGTTGCAATATTGTACAATTAATATTTTTGCAAATTACTTTTCTAATACCTGATGGGGTTTAGGTTACTCAAATTCCACCATACAATCTACATTTATTGATAATTTGTTGAAGGAATATAATTTTCTATAATTATATTTTTAGTCTCTGAATCTATCAGGACCTGGTGAATTACTACCAAGAATTGCAGAGGAGAAAGATTCGCCTACAAATGGCCATGATGCCAAGCTGAAGAAAATTGGGAGCAATCAAGATGAGCAGAAGAACATTGAAGTCCAGGATAGAAAGAACATATTAGGTTGTGTAGTAAAAGCTGCTACAGAAAAAATCGATGACAAACAACCTGCAAAAGATAGCTCTGTAGGTAACAATGGAAAGTTGAAAGCTATGGATGATAAAACCATTAAAATGGAAAATTGTAAGAAAAAATTTAAGCATGATTCAACCTCGAATAAGTCAGAAAACGATCAGACCAGTCAAATTGATGGAGAACGTAATAAAGTTGATAGAGAAGGCAAGACATATGAAGATATTGTCAAGGAGAAAAGTCATAGACCTGCTGATAATGGCGAAGAAACACATAAAACAGATAAAAATAAAATAACAAAGGGAGTTGAAAGTATAAATACGTCCAATAATGATGAGACACTAGGTATAACTGAAGGAACATTGAAATCCAATGAAAATAATGCAACGAAAGTAGATGTATGTAAGACTAAGATTGATAAAGACAAGAAGGTCGCTAGGTGTGAAGAAACAAATAAAGTGATCAAAGAAAAGTCTAAAGGAGATGAGACTAAGGGTAAGCTAGATAAAGACAAAATAAACAAATTTGAAGAAATGAGTGCAGCTGATAAAACTAAAATAAGAGCGGATGATGAAGGAAAGAAACTGAAAAAATCTGAATTCCATTCTTGAAGCTTATTTGGGTACCTATTGATTAACTGACACTCTTATATTAAATTACAGCCGAAGCTACTGAACCCAGAGTCTTGAAATATGCAGGTAGGTTCCTTGTATAGCGTAAATAAGCATCAGGAAAGGGAATCAAGAATTTCCACCCCCCAAGAGGGATAAATAGGGGTTCAAAGATTTTATTGAATTTCGTCAGTTTTGAAGTTATTAACCTGAAGTTTTGGGTTAATAAAAAATATTGTAATTAATTGTTTAAAATGGTCTGTAACGAAACTTAATGTGACAAACAGATAGTAATTTATATTTTTACGTCAAAAATACAATAATTAAAAAAAATGTCGACTGCACTAAGGATTCAATAGCTTCGACAATCGAATTATGTACTTGTGAAGAAATTTCGCAAAACTAACACAACCATCAATGACGTCTGCCCGCATTCGGGTCGCGTTCTCGGCGATGACGCTTCAATGCTTCGACCGCCTCTCTACCCCCGCGCATTGGCTTACAGTAGACGCGACGCGTAATTGCTTACTGCGTTGCGTCAAGTTAGTCTTAATATGATAACTTTTAAACGATTCGTTCAAATTGCGTAGTGAAACACACACAGTTTATCTATATTAAATACTTAAAACGACGACAATTGTATCAATTTTCATAAGAATTTGACAGATATTTTAATATGTGAATTGTAATCCCACGATTTCTCACGGATAACAATATCGGGCAGGGCGGTAAGCTGTAATTAGGAACCTGTAATCCGTAGGAGGCCAACTTTCACGATTTAAATCTTGAACGAGAGGTGGCGCTACATGTGCAAAATTGCGATTCGTATCTTGTGGCTTGTGCAGGGCCGTCGCCATGAGGGGGGGAGCCTTCCCCCCTGCTTTTTCGACTTGAGAAAAAGTTGGGAAATTTAGGGCCGTGAAGATAGAAAAAATAATAATAGAAAACATTATTTTTATAATTACCAAAATTTATTTTTCTTTGTGCATACCCTAACGGGCATAAGCATTCAGCCAATCTTCGGATAGCTAAGTAAGAAAATTAATATATTATAGTAGTAACTAATCCTTCGGCTTTCATTTTTTCGAAAGTTGGTAAATTTTGGTGCTGGGGTTGGGAAAATTCGGATTTTCCCTCCACCTCTGGTTTTTCTTTTCGCTACGGCTCTGGGCTTGTGACAATACTTTCCCGAAAATGATATTAGGTGTACCCGTATAGTCTAGTTCACAAGTGCCATTCCACATGATTTCAGTTCGCCTTCATAAAACATTGTGGTTGAGATATCAGTCGATTCGTAATTTCACATAATTTACGATTTGAGCCAAGTTGCGTTTGAAAGTTATAAACAATAAATTGTTGAGTTAGTAATAGCACGTTCAATTCTGAGGTATATCTTTTCACTCCTATTTCATTAGACTCTCTTGGTGGAATCAAATGTGCCAAGTCACTTGAACACTTCCCGTGAAAGTATCTATAGAAGAGAGACAAATCTCCAACCTTTTTTTCGATATTTCAGGCTATCAAAGTTGCACGTGATGTTCGCGTTACCAGTCAGGCGGATGGCTCTTTTCTGGATGGAATCCAGAAACTTCAGGGTATGTTTGGGGGCAAAGCTCTATGAGAAAAATACTCCAAAGTAGGTCTGATCAAAGATTCATAAACAATAAAAAGTTGCTGAGGTGTGTACAGTTTTCTGGTTCGGAACAGTGTTCCAAGCTTTTGAGAAACAGCCTTTGCAATTCCAGCGACATGATTGTGCCAAGACATATTGGTGTCCATTTTAACCCCCAACAAACTTATCGAAGCAGAAAGGGAATTGTCTGACCTGACATTATATCAGGTTCGGAGGCATTCATCTTCTTGGAGAAAATTGATGCCTGGGTTTTTGTGGCATTGAATTGAACCTGGTTACTTTCACCCTAATTCGAAATAATTTCTAGATCCTCATTAAGATATGCTAAGCGTTCGATGTTTGTCCTAGATTCCTATCTAATTGTTTTATTTGTCAAAATCATAAGATATTCGATTTTGAGAGAATATAGCTAAACTTTGATAATTATTATCAAATGTCTGATATCAGCGATATAGCAGAATCACCAGAAAATACATTATAAAATATTTTGCCTCAAAAATTCAAGAAAGTATATGAAAACTATATTAACGTTTTATGGACTGGCTAAATACAAATAATATTTCGACATTCTCCGAAAATGTTTTGATTGCTTATTTTCAATAGATGATGGAAACTATTGAAAAATATCATGGACACATTATTCAATAATAAAATCGCTGGTAAATATTAACCATAATGCAGACTTTTCTAAATATAAGAGGCTACAAGCTTTACTCCAGTGAAATAAAAAATCACAAATCTTTTTTTATTGAAGTTACTTTAGGAGTCCTCCAAGTATCTCACTAGGGCCCTCTTCTATTTAACCTATTCATTAATGTTATTGGTTATATCTTAATTTTTTGCTTATTGCCGACGATCTTGAGTCCGAAAGTAGATCTGACTGCGAAAAATTCCAGGAAGATCTTATAGCTCTTCATTTATGGTCATCTCGCAATATAATGACTGTCATTTAAAGTTTTCAATGTACCAGTTTTTCCAAGTCCAGATCTATCACAATGAGTCAGATGCAAGCAAAGCATCGCAAATGCTTGATTTTGGTTTTAAGAAATACTGGCAGTTTTTCGGTTATAACTTTAATAAGTCCACGGTAGGATACCGGCTACGACCAATTTTCACTTGCTATCGTTCAACCGGAGTTAGGAATCACACGTTTGAAGGTAATACCTCGTTAGTCCTTAGCTCGCACCAAGATTCGACTTCTGAGAGTCGTTCGAAGGGGTGCGACAGCTGGTTAACGAAAAAAAATTTTTTTTTAACAGGAGTCCATATCTACAATATGCTTCTACAGTTTAGAATCCCTCATGAGTGCATAAACCGCATTCAAAATGAGTTTCTGAACTACATTGCCCTTAGAATAGGGTTCGTCTATGGTAGGTACATATGATCAATTACTAAATGAAGATACTGGAGATAAACAAAAAAGTTGCAGAACTGATCATATTATTCAGAATAATATATGGTGTTATATGTTGTTCTTTGCCGCTATAAGCAAATAATTTCGAAATATGTATTCAAACACGTAATAATGCTCTGTTTAGTACCATATCATCCCTGTAACTATGGGTGACCAGACTCATGCAACTCTTCAAAGAAATTGATAACTATGATTATTGCTTAACTGGTGTGAACTTGAAATCTTTTTGTTTCATTGATCAAGTCTATTATGTCTCTTGTATTTCAAATACAATTCTGTTCTGTTTGTTATTTATCAAAAATTTGACCACATCTATTGTTTTTCACCTAAATTTCCTCAGTTTCATTTAGCATAGTTTTATATTCAATAACTATAGTAGTGATATGATTGAAATTGTAAAAGAGGGGTTTTTCCGTCTCCTAAATTATAATCAAATAAATTAATAATTTAAAATCACCTTAGGCCATTTTCTCCGATTATTTTGATTGTAGATTAAACTATTTATTTTCAACATCTGTAGAGACTTATTTATCACCTTTCTATGGTGTATCCAAAATAATTCCTGATTGCTTCTACAATTTGATTTCAGGGATTCATACTCTTCGCTGAACATCTTATTAACAAAGACATAAATTTCACTTATGCTTTTTATGTAGTAAATATACAAATAATTCTTTGTACAATAGTACACAAACTAATATTCTTGAAAAAAAGGTAAATATGTTTCAATACAGATTTCGAAGTAGTTGCTAAAAACACTTTTACCTGGTAATTTCTATTTTGAAGGAAGGGTAAAATAATCAATAATTTAACAAAAACTTAAACAAACATTTATTTAGTACAGAAATTGATTAAGTATATATATATTGCACATAGGATGTACGCTACAAACATATCCATGAAGCAACCATAATTTTGTATTTTGTACTGAACAGTATGTAACAACATGATACAAGTAGGTAACCCTAACAATAGTAATACTAGGAATACGTAAAAGTAACATAACATATTGAAAAAAATCATCACAATTCTACACTGACAGCACCTTTTGAAAGAAAATATTTGCGTCTAGAGAATTTGTTTTACTGCAGTTGATATGAATTCAATTTCTTTTGTATGACCTCGCATTAAGGATTATTATCAATCAAAATTTATGTACAAGTTATGATGTACCTACTAGTCAGTATGCTGCATCATATTAGATCAGTATTGAAAAATAAAATAAAATTACGAATAAATCAATTTTCATTAAAGTCTATTTCATATAAATTATACATAAAAGTATGGATAATGACACTGTTCAAATTGAATAATACTAAATAACATGTATCATAATATATGTACATTCTTATAAACATAATACTAGATATACTCGAATATACTACAATATTTGCATGAAATTGTTATGAAATGAAGTCCAACTAATGTTCACTCATGTTATTTTGTATTATTTTCTTTGGTTTCAAAATAGTTGAACGAATGGTATCGTAAAACGCCCACTACAATCTTGCATCTCAAAAATACATTAGATAACTCAAGCTGTGTGAAAGAAAGTGGCACATCATGTTGAAAATCAATATTAATAAATAAATGTCTCGAGTCTAATAAAATACTTCACTATGACGGGGGGTACCAATTCGTTGGAGTATTAGGAGTATTTTTACTCGAATGGTACAGGTGGAACCCCGTTCCCGCCGAACCGTGGTGATAAAATTGGGGTTGATCAACATATGAATACACTTGTGGCTTCAAAGGTAGCGGACTGTCCGGGTATTGGTGTCGCAGGACATCTTGATATGGCACTGTCGAATCGAAAGCGACACCGCCGTGAAGCTGCTGGTGCTTATCGCGAGGAGACACGCTTGAGGGAGGTGTCATGGCTGAGTGATAGTCCATATAATAACTAGTTGGATAATTCTGATGTTGCGAAAGTAAGAACTGATGTTCACTGTAAGAAGAAGAACCTTCGCTACCGGGAGGAGTCGGCAGTGCACCCACACCCACTTGATTGTCACTAGGATAGTACCCGGGAGAACTACCAGACCTACTACTACCACTCGAAATACCTTGTACATTCGCCCGAATCACGCTTTCTCTGTTGGCGTAAAGCTGCCTGAGTAGGGCTGAGGCCGGTAGAGGCCCCTGCTGCTGCAGCTGCTGATGGTGCGCCCCGATCCACTGAATGGTCGTTCTTTGCTGCTGCTTCAGCAGCGCGTCCGTACTGAAGTCCGTGGGCTGGTGTATCGGCGACTTGCAAGCCGGTAAATGCTTCGACATGGCGTTCTCTAAATCCTTCACCGACGTTACGCTGCTCACCGCGTCCTCCAGCTTCTTGGGGCTCGTCTCCGAGGAGTCCGAGGCTATCGGGTGAGTACCGTTGGTGGAATGGCAGGAAGAAGCTGGACTAATCGCAGAGTTGCGCAACGGGGTGATCGGCTCGTCCTCTTCGTTCTCGTCCGACGACGTGTTTTTCCTCTTTGAAGCTCTGCGCATTGGAAACGTCTTACGCTGGTCTTTCACAATGGGCGTAGCTTGGAGCTGAGCTACGAGATCGAGGCGGTGGTTGCGCAGATCAACGGTATCCTTGGGAGCGGTTGTGTCGTTCTCGGGAGCGCTGCCTTCGCAGGTGACGTCCTCTCGGCTGGTGTCCTGTTGGGCTGGATTCGGTGGGCCTGCGCCGTTCAGGTCATCTGGCCACAGAATCAGTTAGAAACTATATAATACTAGCATTGGTGGTACGTCAACGTACCTCCACGTTCGGTGTCTGGCGATCCATTCTCTGGGTCGTTGCTGCCTGCGTCCTCTCTCTTCACAACGTGGTTGGGGTCGTCCATCTGGCAACAGTCCATCACTATGTTCTCATACTCTCGCCCGCTGCAACAGAGATGACAGAGATTTGAAAACAATAAAATCTAAAATTGAAAAATCACTGTTGAAATTTCAAATGGCTACCAAAACCGTGATAAAAACTGTCGAGGTAATTAAATATAAGATGGGGATAAACACACCTATTTTTAGTGCCCGACATAATGATATATCTTTTCATACAGTATCAGAAGCAGTATTGACACTATTTCATTTCAGTATTTTAATGTCGAGGTTCAAAGCAGAATAATTAGAAAACATATAGTGAGTTTTTAGAGGAGCTTCTTGAGTCACATTTCGTCAATTTCTCTTTCGATTAGGACGAAGACTTAACTTGATAAAGAACACCTTACGTTATATTTACCTTACATTGATATTAATTTGGTATTGGTCAGTAAAAGTCAAGTAATTCTTTTGCTTTCTAATACCATAAATATATACTCACTCGAGAGATAAACGAACAGGTTTCATTTTATAAAGTTTATGAATTTCGTTAACACAAATACAACGATGGCATGATGGTATTTACATTCATAAAAGTCATTCTATAAAAACACAGTCACCAATTATTGAAAAATAATAAGTAAATGTATTATAAATTCGCTTTCAAATGGCTAAAACAAATATTTCAAAAAATAAGGAGGAATAAAAGTGGACTTGCTAACCAATATGTTAAATATTTTTAGTAATAATGCCTTCATGGTAGATCAAAATGTATCCAATATGTGAAAAATTGTCTAACCATGGGAGTAGTCACATTTAGGTAAATAATCACATTGAAAGAATATCTAATAAATCGGTAATTATACTTCGTAAGATACCTGAAATTAGATCCTGTCATTTCTTAGGGCTATCAGGATATTCTTGCAGTGTGAGACAGGTACTTTTGAAATGTCTTTTTTGAAAGTTTAAGGGTACTCTATTAGGGATTTGAATCAGAATTGCTTTAGTTTAAATTTATCAAATTTGTACCAAGACATTTTAGAGTTAAAAATTATGGTCTTTCTTGGAAAAAATAATGAGTAAAAGATTTTGGAATAGAGAAAAAATGAAATGTGGGAGATGAGATGTCTTCCCAAATGAATACCTGATTTTTTCAAACTCTTGGATCTGGATCCGAACAAATGTTGAGAGAGATCGTTACGATTTAGGTAGAATTAAATATTAGTGATGAACGCAATATTGGACCATTTCAAAAAAATGTACAGAACGGCCTCTCAGTTGTTCCGACACCACAGCACTTAATATTTTCGAAAGAGGCCATTGAAGAAACTAAAAACTTGAAACTCAAGCAGACCAGATCCACATTTAAAAAAAGCAAGGGTCGTGGTAGAAATTTGAAACATATCTGGTGATATTTCTCAAGCCAAAGATATCAGTTCTTGCGCAACGTTCATACTAATAGACTTCAGTAAGGATTTCCATAGAATCAGAATGATATTTTATTAAGGATCTTGAAATCCTGTGGCGTATGTGCAAATCATATCTAACAGGATGTTCTCATGTGGTCAAAATATAACATGAAAACCTGATTTTATTTATTCAAATTCCACGATACATTTCACTGATTCATAGATATTAATAACTTGAAATATATTACTGTAGAACAATTATCCGAGGTCAATACTTGGTCCTCAGCAGTCAGCTGCCAAAATTTCAGGATATCTGTGTTATTATTATGTATGCATATAATACCCAACTTTGGAACTAGTTTATTTTAACGAAATGAATGAAAACACTTTTTGTCTAATTACCACTCGTCGTATAAATAAAATTAACTAGTGGTTATTAGACAAAAGTGTTTTATTCATTTCATTAATGGGATCATGAATTACCACAAAATTAACAAGTCATCATTCACACATATTACTCGTTTATCCCAAATCATTATGATTTCCAGAACATATGTTTACAAAGAGCTTATGCTGCAATGAGCTTATTATAACTTGGACTTTATAAAACTATGTCGATACCTACTGATGAAACTTTTTCTCAGAGACGATTTTTACTAACAAGAATTTGAAATGGCGATGAACTCATCCTTGTCACCGATTCTGAGTAACATTTCCATAGAACATTTTGACAAAACATGAATCACTACTTAGAATGGTTCAATATATGCTGGAGATATGTTGAAAATGTATACGCTATCTGTGATCATACCTTAAATGGCATCAACTCTTTTTCAAATTATTTGAAAACAAGAGAACCAACCCACAATAAAATTTAAGGTAGAAAGGGAAGTGCATAATCAACTTCTTTTTTTGATGTGATGATCAAAAATTTGGGTAAATATTCTAGGTACGGGTATTTATCAAAAGAAAAACTCATACTAATATATATATTCACTATACATCTAATGATAACGCTGATGTCAAAAATGGTACAGTCAGATGTTTATGGTAAGGTTGAGACAGTGATATGATGTAAGAATAACTTGTAGAACTTCCAACATATTGAGATATCTTTTGACACGAATTTATGAAAAGACAAGTTACTGACTAAGTTGCTGACGCAGTGACTTTTCGGGGTGAACTTTTCAGTATGAGCTTTATTACACCACTTCAGCAAATTCTCCACTGATTTAACTTTATTAATTTTTCAGATCGTTGTAGGTTGTAGTCCCACAGAAGGTACTAAACAGTTGTTGGACTACAATAGGGATGAACCACGATGTCTAACAGGCCTTTTTACGGGTCACGGTCAGGTCAGGAACTGTCGGAAGACAGTGTGTGTCGTCTTTGTTTGGAAAATTATGAAACAGCAGAGCACATACATTGTGCCTGCCTCACTGCGGGCCGAATCAGGTTTTCAGAGTTCGGCAGAGCCGTACTCTTACCATCGGACCTGAAAATTCACTCACCATACAAACGAATCGGCTTCTAGTTAAGAAGCTGGGTTCATTTGGTCGAGTGTGAATAGGTGTTAGCCACAATGAACCCTTGCGGGTTGCGGTGGAAAGTTGAATAGACCCACTCACTTTGGACCTAACCTAACCCAACCCACAAAAAGGAAAGAAACATCGACTCCTCCACAGAGATTATCTGTCAAAGACAGGTACAAGACAAAAAACAAAAAAAGATAAGTTTTCAGAGTATTAGCTCGATTAGATCGCATTCAGTCTAATCATTTCGGAGATATTTTTCATTCGACCGTTCTAAAACTCCTTTTGGAATCCTGAGTCTTACATCCACGTATTCCATTCTGTCCAGAGGCATGGCCTAACCGTTTATACACGACCCCGGGTGAAACATTTTGATAAACGCATAAGACAATCTGAAAGTGAAGGTCATGCGATATTTATCTGGAGTACGATCGAAGGACTAATATTATAAGACCAGTAGCACCCCAAACACGTATGTCGACGTGACACAGCTGTACCGGAATATCGGATGACCTATAGACTAACGTCAGACGACGAATCTCCCTGACTAGCGTACCCAAAGACGCTCACGTAGGGAGGCGCCGTGACGGCAACTAAAACGTACACGGCCTCCAACACGTAGAGCACATTTAAAGTATGAAAGGATAGTTGCACAGAGCTGGATTGTTTTTGAGGTATTTCCGGGAACATTCCGAGTACGTTCATTTAGTGAAATATCAGTTTTCCGTCAATGAAAAACTCCCATACGAATACGAGGTGGCAGCGTCAAGGGCGATGGTGCTATAATGGAGCAACATAGTATCTGGAGTATTGGAAGTAGGTGGAGGAATTTGTGGTATTTTTGGTATTTATATGTTAGGGGAATTTAATTTCAGTATTGTGGAGAACTTTCCCCAAAAACTTTTGTGCCACCCGTTACAATGAACCTCTAACAACTGTAACCTAGAAATATTACTACTCTATAAGCTATTCGTTGAACAAGAGTGGTTGAAAGAGGTCAGGAATAAAAAAAAAACTACAGAAAATTTATTTCTGCCAATGTCGACCAGTTATTAGGTGATCTTCAGGACAATAAAAATGTGTGTGATACATAAAATGAAATATCACAAAACGAACGTAAAACCACGATGATACAATAAAAACTAATTATTAAATTAGAATGATTCATATATATGAAAAATTGTGGAAACATTAGGTGAATGCTGTACACAAAAACTTACCGGCAATTTGTACTTGAGGATTATGTGGATATCTTGATAATTCCGGAAAATATCTGATGTTGCATTGAATTAAATGATATATACTATAAATTTTGTTTTTCATGCTTTCACAACTGAGGAGGTGGAAAAATGGTAGGGGAAAAGAAAAGAAAACGAATGATGGTTAAATATGTACGATATTCCATTATGTTTTTGAAATCGAACTAATCAAATTATAATAGACGTCTGAGAATTACTTTTTGTCAATTGCATTTTTATGTTGTTTTGGGGAAGTTATGTTCGTGATTATCGCAAAATTAGGAGGGGGTTATATACTTCTTTTATGTTCCGATAAACGGGTTTTTAAATATCTACCGGTCTATCCGATGTAGAGGCTGTTGCATTCTGCGCATTGTATTTTGCAGACAACGCCGCTTTGTAGTTCTCTGGGTTTCTATGCTTTTGAGGTGAAAACATATTTCATTTAATATATTCTCTGAAATTAGATGAAAATAAATTCAAACTCCTGTATTTTTGTAGGAATCAAGCCTTAAAAAAAGTCTGATTGTCTGATTCCGGTGACCTTCAATAATGATATTACTATAATAAACAGTCTGACAAAATTAAGTATGCCAGTGCTTCTCTCATTTATTGCATACCACTTGATAATTCTAGGAAAATTTAAAAAACTATCAACAGATAGAAAAAAATCTGTCAACTGACAGTTGAATGTAAATTTGCCAATGAAAGTTTTGAAATCATGCCAATTGACACTTTTCAAATATTTCAATGGACAATGAGTTAATGATCAAGTTTTATCGAAAGTATCCAGAGTCCATTGGAGAATCAATGGCAGATACCTGAAAATTTTTACTTTTTCAGGCTGAAACGTGAAATGTATTTTGAATTCATTCAACTTATTTGAAAAAAGATGCCGAAAATCCCAATGATTGATTGGGCTTCCACTGGCTAAATGTCAGAAAAATTTCTTCGATCTGCGAGGTAAGTACTTATAGAGAGGCCTCATTGAACATTTTAAATGAATGTAACTTTTCCAAATAATTCCTGAAAGCTTATGAAAATAAATGAAATTCACATGATGTAATATTGAACTTCTATTACATTGTTTCAGAAATGTCCGTTCAAGATCAATAAAACATATCGGTGAAGATATAAAAATAGATAGAGAAATATAATTTTATATCACCACCGGTTTGAAATATGGATAAACGGTAAATGCATCAGAATCGACTATAACTTCACATATGATAGATTGCGGAATTTATATGTAGGTATTACTTGAGGTTAAGATGCTTTTGAAACTAGGTAGAATGGGAATCCGAAAAATGAATTCCTGTTAGTCTATTATTGCCAATATTTCACTCCCAACGATCCGCAAGGTATTATTTCCAGTGCAGTCTCGTCCCTGGCGATAAAAAAGTTCGTTAGACGAACCCACGAGGGAATTCAGAGTTAGATGAGAAAATTGCGAAATGCGAAACTGCTCATTACAATTGTAATAAAATTCAGACAATTAATCCGTTTTGGGTCATTTCTTTTCACTAGAACCGTATGCCTAGTCAGCTCTGCTTTGTTCTCGAAAGTTTAGTTTTGCAAGATGGCCAATAAGATGCAGCTAATTAACTCACGTGACATTAAGATTTACTTCCTGTGATATGCAATATAAACTGAAAATACTCTAGGACTTCCCTGAATGCCAATGAAAGATTGTGAATATTATAGAAATTAACCATAAGTTTGAGAATGAATTCGGCTTTTGGATTTTTAGGATCAGTTATTTTCAGATTTTCCTCAATTTAACATATGCGTTTCGAAAGGCGAGAGGTCATTGTAGAAAGGTCCACAGGTTGGGTTTATTCGAACATATCATTTTATGGTCAATTTCAATGATGAATTTTGTGAAAATAACGAATTAATCGTCACAATAACCTGATTAAAAGACTCCTGTCATCCTAGTTGTGAATTACATCAGTTTAGATAATGTTTCGTTCTTGACACTATATATAATAATTCCAGTACCTTTTATATATAAATGCAGAATTTTTCAAATAAGATAATTACTTTGTTATAATTTTGACATGATAAATTCATATTCATGAATATTAGTAATTAACGAGGGAACCACCACCCAGAAGTCAATGGAATTCTAGTTGAATTTCTTTAGAGGAACGCTCTAAAATTCTATTGAACTCGAATTTGACTGATAACTTTACGTTTGTAGTTTCATTTTATCTTGTTAGAAATCAAAGGTTACCTCTATTTAAAGTGAATTTATAGTATGTTTATACCTGTCAACGAATAGATATATTATTTTAGAGACACCCGGGGGTAGGTAGTTGGAAAGTAAATTGACAAGGTAACTTTCATCTTTCATGAACTTGAATTATATAAAGTAACTCCTTTTTTTTAGAATTTATGTAAATGAATTTATCTTCAAAAAATCAAATTATGTTTCAATTCATATATGATAGTTCGTTTAGCTTACTTTCTGTTAAGATGAATAAAGCTATACAGACTCACGATCACATCACGAAAGATGGTAAATCAGGACAATTCATCTTGAAACATTTCATACATGTGGAATGTGGATACAAGTGTATAAAACATTTTTTGGAATGGCCATAAAATCTAGTATATCATTCCATTGAATGTTATTGAAGAAAGCTCAAAACATAATATGTGATACCATTTCCACCACGTATAGCAAGAAAAAAAATAAACAACAAAACATTTTTTGTAATCAAAGTCCACGGAATTTGAAGTGAAAGCATTGACATTTTGTTGACTTTCACCTACACAACACCTAAAATAAATGGATTTGTCATAATAAAAGTTTGTAAAAATAGTGAGAGCTTTGAGGGAATGAATGAGAAAGATAAAAACAACTATTTCCCATTAAAAGTAACTGAAAATTCTATAAAAATTTGTCATCCACAAATGTGTTCATTCTTAGCCGAAATCCAATTTAACCAACATTTTTGACAAGTTTCTTAGCTGTATTTTGACTTCTTATATATTTTCATTCAAAATCTCAAAATCTTATTCTAATTCAACTTTGAGACCACCATTACCTCCAGATTCAAAACCGATTGAGAACTGATAGGACATGATTCAAAGACGCATTTCATGCCGAATGAGACCAATATTCAGGGCAGAGTGTCAATGGGTTACCAAGAATCAATTAAGAAATTAAATATCAGTGGAAAAATGCAAGAGAAAATAAATGAATTCAACACAGAACAAATGTAAAAGAATATTACCAGTTTATTCACCTTAAAGACTTTCTGCCCTAAAATGAACTTTGAATAATCGATTCCTGCAAAAAGAAGTGAAAAATATTGAATAACATGTTAAAAAAACTATGTTTTTCTTCAACAAAACAGCTTTCGAGGGATGTTCAAAAAGTAATGAAGAAAATTACCCGACTGGGTATATGTGAAGGTAATACTGCATACCATCTTGTGATCAATTCTTTCAGTAATTCCAACTGAGAGTTTCCAGATTCCATGTTAGAAATCACACGTTAAAAGATAAGACCTCGTTAGTCCTTAGCTCGCACAAGTTTCTCAACTTCTGAGAGTAGTTGTTCGTATGGGGGTGACAGCTGATTAACGGAAAAACAGATTTTAAACAGATTTTTGTAACGGGTAGACGTATGTGATGATTCTTGTAACGTTTGTTAGATATCCGTCCACCATTCCAACAAGTGTAAAAGTTGGAGCAATGTGACGTTTTCAGTCATGACAGACCGATAAAATACATAAGAATTAATAACTTTGGTATGAACCAGGTGAGTTTCAACAAGAGGTATTATTCGTTCAAGGATGATAGAGAGAGTAATCACAGTGTGGATCGATTTTCAGAGACTCGCTCCCAGATTACCTACTAAGAATACAGATGACATTATCATCCGTAAAGAACGATTTCAATTGGAAGAATTAGAGATGGACTTGGCCATGCGACGAAAATTTACTGAGTCACAACACTGCGGACACAATGTTCAACATGAACTGAAGAACCCATCCCATTATATCATTTTCTTTCCAATAACTATAATTCCCATTCATAAAGAAAAATCGATGAAAAAAAGTCTTACCTTATCACATAATTTACACAAATAATGTTTTGTTCTTCGGCATTTTTTGAGTTACAGACTACTGTTGCACAGGTCTGAACCCAAGTGAATCCTCCATTTTTGTTCATTATCCTATAGTAGTGAGTAAGGACCTGGCCTTTATTTATTACTGCGAAAGAAAATATTATTAAGAAACATTATTTTAGTATTACGAGAATAACGCAAACAATTGTGGGAGGTGCAATGGGGGCTGGAAAAATACTTCAATAAATTCTGTTCAAGCTTTCAAAGTGGTTCTCACAGTTGAGCTATTTCACAGTGGAAGTTTATCTAATTTAGTTTCCCCAAAAATTAACTTTCAAAATCTGATTTTTGAAAAAAGTAGGGGGGGTTGAGAGATTCAGAACACCCATACACTGCACCTCCGTGATCTACCACCCATTAACTTACAGTCGACGTGACATTTTCTCAGTTTGGCAGCATCTTCTCCATGGCACAAAGAATATAAATTTCTACCAGTCAGTTCTTCAGGTGTGTAATCTAGGAGCTCTATAACCCGAGGTTCGCAATGTGCTATTTTGAAATCGAAATTTATTCTAGTAACGAACATATCGGTTTCTAACCGGATTTCATGTACGCTGGGCGGGGGCAGTGCAATTGCTAGAGCCACCATCCCTAGGAGAGGGGGCTGCGACTTTCGAGAATGTGAAAAGGTGTACTGAGGCCGCAACCTGCTCAGCATTAATACAACCTACAAAATAACACGAGTCACAAAAAGTAGAAAAGTTCAGTTGTGCTGATTATAGCAAGCAGAAAAGACGAAGATTCTCATTCGTCACAGATCATGAAATCAACAATGATGTTGGATACACATAGTGAGATTAAAATTCGTTTCAAAGAACATACTGCACATATCAGACATGGTGTTCAGAACTGTCAGTTCAACCAGCTATAATGGTGCGGATACCACCCATAGCAGGTAAATTATACTTCTGCTTACCCTATATCCCGATGATTTGAAATGGCATCCTCTTTTCGTTAAAGTCGATTTCATCCTGACGCAAAACGCCCTGTCGAGGCCTTTGTAAGGTGGATTGGCTCCGAGCGTCATTTGCGTGGACACTGTAAAAAAAGAAGAAGAAATTGTTAATGTCGCGGTTGACTGATTACCAGACATTGGAAATAATCAGTTTAATGACTTGCTAGTGGTTTGCGAATGTGTGAGTTCGACTATGTCATTAGATAAATCGAATTGTTGCGGTATTTTGAAAGATCATCGAGAGAGAAATGCGCGATGTGTTTTTGTTTGGTGAAGGGAATGAGTAGGTATTGCCGACTTTGAATAACGTACGCTGCTAATACATTTCAGTAATTGATCCTTTCAATTTTCTTAACGTTATAATCATATAATCATAACTTAGTGCATGTTTCCTTTCGTACAGTCAGTGGGTGTTGAAAGTTGTCGTTTTTGTAATAAAGTGCCGAAGTTTTTCTTGAATGTTCTGCTTTTGTATGCTGAATATTCATTTCAAGAGTACTGCTTTGTAGAAGGTCGGATTCGCAACGAAAAACGAAAGCAAAACCACAAAATATTAGAGTTTTTGTTTAAACTCAAAAATTATGCTTCTTAAAAAATTATACTCTAAAATAGAGTAGACAAAATGTCCTATAGAACACTTTGGACAATTTTGATCCCCTGACTAGGATTTTCGGCGCTAGAGTGCTCTAAAAAGTAAAAAGTGATATTTTTATTTCTTCAGCTCCTCTACCACTCAGAAAGTGCAATGGAGAAGACTATCTACATATGTTTTTATCCATACAATATGCGGATGTAACTAATGTCCACGTTATTCGATAAAGCCAGGATACAGTTTTCAAGATGTTTTAAAAAAATCTGGATTCATTGATCATTCTGTCCAACGAAAGAGAATAACAGCTGCTGGAGAAAACATTTTAATTGCCTTTATGGTGGTAACTATATACGAGTCCACAATACTCAACAAGCTGTGGTAGAAGCAACATGTGACAGCAAAACTTCATCAAACATGATTCCCACTGAAAATGCCCCAGTTCAACAACACGGTTTCAGAGTTTTCCATGTGGTGAATATTTGGATCCATTATATTATCAAACTAAGATCATCCTCAATAACAACTAGGTACAGAAATTGCAGGTGGAAGATATTTTTCTGTTTCACTATTTCATCAATTATATTGTCTATAAAAAATTTATTTTGGTTTTAATGCCTTTTGCTAACTAGACACTTGTATTTTGACTGAGTAGATTTTACGCGTAACGATTCAGAAAACAAAAATAACTTCAATTGAATTGATACATCTAAGGAATATTCACATTATTACAATTTTTCATAATGATTATCGTTTTATAAA
The DNA here is from genome assembly GCF_000500325.1 of Leptinotarsa decemlineata. Lineage (NCBI taxonomy): Eukaryota > Metazoa > Arthropoda > Insecta > Coleoptera > Chrysomelidae > Leptinotarsa > Leptinotarsa decemlineata. The sequence goes on from NW_019289440.1 coordinate 45,490, forward strand.
AAATTTTTTGTGCGGATTCTGGTGAAAGCAACAAATAAATAAGAAAATAAGTCCTTGAATGTTTTTGACTGCAATATTTTCGAGATTGAAATGTTTCCAAATGTTAATATTATAAAGAAATTCATTAGAAAGTATGGCGTTGAGGGCGTATTGTTTTTGCAGTTCTGAAAGTGGAATGAAAATATTGCCTTTTCATCGTCCTTTTTCACTTTAGTTTGATCTTTCGCTATCAACGAAGCGACACATGCAATATAATGTAAATGGAATTTCCTTTTCATTGAAAATTGCCTCACAAAAACCCTCAAATGGGCATTAACAGATAATATAACAATAAATAAAATGTATCAATTTGGGTGTTCTGAATAGCCCTAACAGGTTATGAACCATAGAGTTGTATGATTCCGACAGGAAACTGCGGTTTTAACATGCAGAGAGTGGCTTGTGTACGTGGTCAATTGTTATTCCGTGTTGATGCTACGTGTCACGCCCAGGAATGCTGCAGCAACCATATTCAGTACGTTTCTTTGCTCTTTCTTCTATTCATCAATATAAACACTACCGAAATATAAGGGATTACGGGCTGCGTTCCGACCACGATTTTTACGAGGAAAATGAAACAGACAACTCTTTTCCGCGTCGAGGTCGATCCGCTGATGGGCGGTAGATGGCGCTCGGTGTTACGAATGGTTGAGAAACATCAGGCTGTGTTCCGAGTTTTTAACAGAAGCTTTTGAGAGAAGATTCACACCCACTGCTCTAAAATAGTTCCAAATAAACTGATGCAGAAGCGAAGTGGTGAAAATGAATAATTGAATTTTTGTGAACATTAAACAATAACGAATGGTAAGAGATCCAAAGATGCAATTTCAGTTCCCGAGATAACCCAAAAACTTATCAGAAAAATTATTATAGACACTTGGTATCTCACCTGGAACATTGGTCAACAAAAGAAAGTTGTTTTGGTCCCGATTAAGAATGAGTTTTTCCTTGTCACCCAACTGACTGTCGGACTGACGGTGATGAGGATTTTGCACTAGAAGAAGACAGAAAAGATCAGAAGATTCTGGTTAAAATGACACTTACGGTTATTCATCGGACTGAAATAGACTTGGTTAAGCTGAGGACGAAATAGAAGAATTCACATGAAAGGGTTCCGTTTCAAAATGATATTTGTTGGGAAATTTTACTTAAGAAACCTAGTATGTAGTATTATTTATGTTTTCAGTGATCTCTACTTTAAATGGAGCCACTTCCTTATCTCTGTTGTTGAAAATACGATTTCGACCAATTTTAGATAGATGGTAGACATTCCAAAATTTTGGATAATAAATAATAATTGAGGGCCAATTGAAATATCAATATGGATTTTCTAATTGGTTACAGCATTGCCAAAACCTTTTTCAAACCAAATATCATTAGATAAAAGAAATTATTTGAAAACGAAAAAACATGACTAATCTTTTGCGAAAAAAAAAAATGTTTAGAATGCCGATTTCAACTCCTTTCATACTTGGTTTTCGTGATTTTTTAAATATCTATATATTTTATACAAAAGGGAAAGGCTGAATCTGAATATGATATCTATTTTTATTTCATAGTGACCCCTAATATAATGTTTTCAAAATTGTTCGTAATCGAATATTCGACAACAGATATATGGGGATCACTCCAGTAAATGTTGGACATACTGTATACAACCATGAACCAATACTTCTTCATGGAGACCGTAAAATAGTTGCGGTTGCCGATATGATATTGACACAGCTCTATTGTATCTTCTATCAAATGTTATACTGAGAGGTATAGTAAGAGTGAATCCAGTTCATTCGATGATATTTTTTCCAAAATAAGAGACAATCAACACTATATCAAGTGCATGGTGCAAGACGAATGAACGGTTGATAAATCACTCAAAAACAAAACGGTTTCAGTTACTGATTATATTGTAGATCCAAAAAAACAATGAAAGTAATGCGAACAACACGTATAACAGCTAAAATCCTAAAACCTAAACAGAAGAGCCTTCTACTTTTATACCCATGAAACAGGGATTTCAAATCATTTTGTATCATATTAGACAATGTGAGTCCGAAGTAGATAATGAAATTCAAACAAAGGTAACTTTTTTTTTCGAAAATTCATCTCACAATCAGATAATGTTATAACATTCACGTGGCGAAAAAGTAATCATTATTGATATAGGATTCTCAGTCTCCTTGTGTCCAACATAGACGCGCAGCAATTTTTTTGGAACCAATAGCATCAATTTCTGTAGTCTTAAGCCTCTCATGGTTATTATATTCCAAAAACCATTTTTTGCCAATTAAACAGATTAGTTTGAAGTATTTATTAATATGTTAAATAATTCAAATGTTTGTGAGCTACTTCCTAAATTAAAATTTTTGGCAAAGCGCGGACTTTAGTGCTAGTGAAATAATAAATAACCAGTAGACAGTAACAATCACCACCAAAGGTTGTAAACAATTTGATCATTCACTAGTATGTAAAACCAATACATTCTGGAATATCAAAAGTATAACGGAAATTCGACAGTTCCATTAACGCTAACGGTTGATACCCTTCATTTCTTGGATAATTTTCCCCAATTCACAAAAACGTTGAGAAAGTTGAAGGCTAGGTAGCGGTTATGGAGTTTTACATCAAGTAAAGGCACTACTTGCTTCATCGATTGAAATGAACATAAATCGGTGCTCATATTTCACATAAATCCTAAAATTTGGATTTTGAAACAAAGTTATTTGAGTTTAGCTTGAGGGGTTTGTTCTACCATTCAACCACTATTTGAACGTTGGTTGTGTTTCTAGGTATGACAATAATAACTTGTAACTCTTCAAATTTAAAAATTAGAATTGTAATTGTTGATGATATAAAGTAATTCGAGAAATTATTCCTATGATAAAAAGGTCTCTTTACCTTGAAGTCTATAAGAAACTGATCACTAAGCTAAATACGGACCTGCAAGTCAAACTCATTGAATGAATGTTGATCAGTCAAATGCACATCACTAAAATGTGACAATTACAAGTACATGCCTTTCTCACATTCAGTAGAAAAAGTTAAAGAAAACAGCAAGAAAATTAGCTCTGATAAAACAATCTAGATTAAGAGAGTACATTCTCTTCTGCATCTGCATAAATAATATGGTAACGAAATTACCCAAGACATCAAAAAACTTCCTATAGTCGTTTATTTCTTTTATTATGATCAAGTCAAAAAGTCAAGCCGGGGCCTTGTTCACGTTTTTAATTTGAGTCAGGTAGCCCAGTCATACAAGACTAAAACTATAACGAGCCTTATCCAGGATGTCATCTGAATGAATTGTTTGTCTCATGAGTACCAACTTATTACATTTCATTCATGATGTATGCTGAATCCGTAGAAAAAAAGACGCCATGTTAGGTGATTCATGAAAGAGAACATAACATTTCTCACGATGCTTTGGGAACCTATTTTATCGAATAGCACTTTGTTTTGTATTGAATCTCAAATAATTAAGAACCCACACACTTCTTGAGACTTGAATCAACTTTAAATCCGTGGAATAATAATAATAACAACGATAATAATGATAATAGTATTCTTTACTATTTCCATAACTTTTATATACATTTTGGTAATAATTTATTTCCATTACATGGAAACAGAAGGCGGAGGTAGGGAAAAGTTGCCAAATTTTGAGCTTATCCAAAAAGTCGGGAAATTACGATTAATGAAGTTACCGCCATAAGATGCTAGCGGGTGATTGTTTTTCTCGGTTGATATGAACAATTAAATTTGGTGATGATTTCTAGGAGAAGAAACATCAAATTGAAAATCTGAGAAGGCTTTCATCTACACCTTGAAAAGCGGCCATGAGAAAGGGTTTTTGGTTTTTTAATATATTCTTAACATCATCTTAATAACATCATAATCAAAGCGAAATTGACGAATTTCGGTTCTTTTTGGAAAGCTCCGGAACTAATTGAAATTTAATTTCAAATCGTTGTTTTAATATGGTCTAAAATGGAAAGCTTTTTTTTCATCGACTTTCTATATCTCACAGTTTTTGATTTTCCCATTCCAGCCCTTCTTATCTTACACACTGTAAATACAAACACAAGAACTGACTCATCAATTGGAGATGTAACTTATTCAACTTTAAATTCCAGTGTTATCAATTATATTAGTTCTACCGATTAGTTAATCATTTCAGTACAAATTGAACATTGGTAAAATTTTTGAATTCAAACATAATGATGTTTCAACTTTGATATTGGTCAGGAACAATTTTTTCCAAACGATTTTAAAATCATGTAAATCGTTGAATAGAAAAGCCAAATCAACATTCGTGGACTAGAGTTCATAGTGAGTTCAGTCATGATTATGAAGTAATGAATTTGAAAAAATGTATAAAAATTGACTCAGAATGCCCAGAAATCAATAAAGTCAAAAGTTCAGAACAACTATTCGATGACAAATCAGAATAAGTTATAGTTCCAATAATTTTGTTGTTGATTATTCACTGATTACGAGTAAAATCTAAAGTACGTTTTTGGTCACCTCAATATGTAATTTTTTTTGTTTTTTTGTCAGAGTGGCGAAATGGGCGCGGAAGCCAGACTACCCGTTTTTGGCTCTATTTTCAGGGCTCTGTAAAAATTATAAATAATTAAGATACAGTTTC
>NW_019289440.1:50519-117113 GCF_000500325.1 Leptinotarsa decemlineata
AGGTGATGCAAAGCTCTTTATAAAATTTACCCAAATAAAATTTGAAATTTGAAGGCTAAGAATGAAGGTAGGAATGATTTTTATTCGTATTAGTGACTTTTTAGTTAGTTAGGTAGGATATATTATTCATGTGGACATATCTACATTTCCAAAAACGGCATAAGTTCTCTGTGAATTTGAACATTTTTTCTTGATTAAATCCACTTTCTATCATGAAAACACATCACAGGTCACCATTACTCGAGCATATAACATTCATTGTTATAACTGGAAAGGCTCTGGGAAATATTTGACCCCCTCTTTGGAAAGTATCTACCCGGATTCAGCATAAATACCTGCATAATATACCTTCGAAAAACCACCGGAGCGATTTTGTTAGACGTCTCCAAGGCGTTTGACAGAATCTGGCATGATGGACTTTTGGCCAAAATGATCAACTTTGGCTACAGGAAACCAATGGTAAGATTAATCGAGTCTTTTAGCTGACAGGCGATGCCGCTGCAGAGTAGGACAAGAACTCTCAACGATGTGATTACTGGAAGCAGGTGTCCCACACCTCTTAACAAGCTGGCGCTCTACGCGGACGACACAGCTCTGCTGGCGAGATCAACAAGCCAAGCGCACGTCACGAGATACTTGCAGCAACAGACAGATAGATTAGAGGAATGGGCCAACCTGTGGAAGGTCAGTATAAACCCTGACAAGAGTCAGGCAATACTGTTCACCCGGAGGATGGTACACCCGGAAGAAAACGTTATCTTCAACGAGCAAGAGATTCCGTGGACCAATGAAGCTAGATACTTGGGGGTCAAACTAGACACGTACGGCAAGGAATAGGAATGGCGAAATCTGCCCTACAAAACCTATTACCAATAATGGGTCGAAGAAGCAGCATGGGACTGAAAGTAAAGCTGCTCATGATAAAGACCGTAATACTACCGATAATCCTGTATGCCTGCACTGCCTGGGGCCAGTGCGCAGCGACATACAGAAACCACCTCCAGTCGTTTGTGAACGCGTGCGTAAGGGCCGCCGTAAAGGCTCCAAGTTATGTACCGAATAGGTACATATTCCGGGATCTAGACCTGAACATACACTACGTGGATGCATACATGAGGAAACACGCAGAGGACACGTTTTACAGAATGAGAGCGCACGACAACCCAGCGCTAAGCGACCTACACAACGTTCTAAACAGGGATGACCCCAGATTCCGAGAGAGGAACAAAAATAGGAGGCCAAAGAAGCAGAACCAAAGACTAGTTTAATACAAATGAAGAAAAGAACTAACGTAGATCAGATAGCACTCTATTCCTTTTTGAAATCCCAGGTTTAAACTTCATTAACAGACAGGAAGTCATCCTAATAATCTTCAAAACGAAGTGTTATATCGGTACAGCCCCGTAAAAAATAAATTCAGTAAATTACTCAACTCGTCTACGTCACTGTGTTGTCACTTCAATAAGAATGATCATCGCATTTCCTCAGTGTACCTTGTATTTGCTTACAAATTTTATAGTTTCAGCGTACGTGTTGAGACTTAAATCATTTGTATTCGTTCATTTTGAATGCATACCTAATACGAAAGTTATAAATAAACGTTGAATCGACTCTACCGGTGAGACTTTCAAAACTGTTCTTTACTTAGGTACAGAGTGTTCACAAAATAAATGCAAGACATGTACAATAATTCTGGGAATTGAAAAGTTCGAATTATTGATTTCAGATGTGAAACAGTGAAGTAATATGTTACACCAAATGAATCATCTAAACAACGCGAAAAACGGAGATGTTGACTATTTTTGGGAAAGTGTTTATAATGCATCTACGTAACAAATATACTAATATTTAAAATTATTTTTCAATACAGCTTATGGTCAGAAAATCATATATCTTGAACTCCTTTTTAAATTTATCCCCAAAACCTTAATACGGTTCTGATCGCTGTGCCATAACATGTTCCTGAACACTGGTAAACTGACAAGGCGATATGAAGATTTTTCTTAGTTTTCCATTATGCAAGTATCACAATGAAAATACCCGAAAAGCTATTTTTTCACGGTTATTGCAGCAAGCAATTGTTCGATTCTGTTTTCGTCCTGCAGAAACGAGCAGTCAGATTCGTGTCCAGAGCTAGATACACCGACCATTGTAAACCATTATCTATAAAACACAAAATTTTGACACTAACTTCCATTTTTATACTTGAAAATTTATATTTGGAGCATAAGCACATGTTCAACGTCTCCAATATTGAGCGCACTCAAACAAACCATAATACTCGCTACATAACGAGAAAAACTTACCTCTCCCGATCCCCCACTTAGAATTAACGAAAAAATAAATAATGTATGAGAGCGAAAAGATATGTAACAATTTGTCACCCTGTTTGAGAAAAATCCCCATACACCATATTTTTCGAAAAAAAGTCAAAAAAATACTTTTGCTCAAATCCTATTATACCCTACAGGAGNCTCCAGTCGTTTGTGAACGCGTGCGTAAGGGCCGCCGTAAAGGCTCCAAGTTATGTACCGAATAGGTACATATTCCGGGATCTAGACCTGAACATACACTACGTGGATGCATACATGAGGAAACACGCAGAGGACACGTTTTACAGAATGAGAGCGCACGACAACCCAGCGCTAAGCGACCTACACAACGTTCTAAACAGGGATGACCCCAGATTCCGAGAGAGGAACAAAAATAGGAGGCCAAAGAAGCAGAACCAAAGACTACCCCCGAGAGTCGCTGTCAGGCGGCTCCGGTAAGTATACAATTTTTTTAACCAGATTCAGTCCATTTTCAGATAGAATAGGAACCAACACTCGCTCGCGGTAAAAACATAAACATAACATAACATAACATAAAAAATTAAGTTAGGAAAGTCATGATAAAACAAAGCAACCAATTAGAAAGTTGAAGCACCTAAACGCTGACTTTCGACCAAAAGAGGTCAGATGTCAATCTTGCTGAAGTGTCCATCATTAAGTTGAGGACCGCTCCGGAGGAGCGGGGGTGGATGGACGAGATTGGATGTTCTGCACACAGTAGGTAACCGTATGGGGAAGATTTTAACTCAGGGCACTCAACCCGGGAGGGGACATGGGGGGGCTTCGAAAAACCCGTCCCTAACTATCATCGTTGCCAACATGACACATTTCACTAACTGTCATATTAGCTGTAAAAAAGAAAAAAAAATCTATGAAATGGAAAACTTCAAGGCAATGCTTTTTGTAATGGCAGAGAAAAATAATAAAATAAAATTCTTGGAAAAATTCTATTTTACCTTTTCTTAAGTAGAACCAAAATTTTCTATATCGAATATATCTCACATTCTAATGCCCTGAAACGTGTTTGCTTATGGTTGGCAGTTTTCAATTAGACATTTCTTACATGGTTTTACTGAAAGGGTTTCATGTCTATAAAACACTTTTCAAAAGGTTTAACATACACCGGTTTGATAATATTCGATGAAAATGGTGTTTGCCCTGGCATTAACGTTGGTTTTATTATAGTAACATCGGCTGTTACAAATCCTCCCTAAAAATGCCGAGTAAACGTGGTCTTTGAAACGTTTCCGAAAGGAGTAGTGGAAATCACCACAGAATAACATTAATTCATCAACGTCAGTGAATTCAGAGTGTTCAGAGTGGTTTAATTACATTTTGATACACTAGTTTACAGCTAATTTACGACTGCAATGCCAAAGGCAGTTCTTTGTTGATTTTTGGTCCCTAAATGTGAAAATGATAGTAACAATTTCCTAGCACGTAAGATTTTTGAGTTATGATTTTTTTAAAAACCAAAGTTACAGTATTTAGGAACCATAACCATGAGCTATCCTCGTTTTTTGCTATGCAGGATAAAATGTGTGTTTGTGCAAATCCAAATGGTATGATTGAAAAGTTAGGATTTGCACATAACCCGGACAAATGGAGTTTATTTATAGATTCGTCTAAAACAATTTTGAAAGCCGTTCTGCTCCATAATGGTAACAAAAGATCCTCTATTCCTTTTGTACATGCAGTTGCCATGAATACAGTAGGGCAACACAGAACCATTATCAAGTGAAAGAATGACCTCTGAGAGATACATATATTCCAGGTCAAGCTAACGTGAAGAATATACCTCTTGTTAATCCCAAAAACGTTTTGTTACCTCCATTACACATTGAACTGGGGTTAATAAAACATTTTGTAAAAGCATTAGACAAAGAAGGTGATGCGTAGAAATATCTCAAACACGTTTTTCCAAAATTAGGTGATGCAAAGCTCAAGGAAGGTATATTTGTGGACCACAAATTAGAAAACTAGTAAGTGATCAACAGTTTGATCAAAAATTAAGTGATGTTGAATTAGCTGCGTGGAGTTCTTTAACAAGAATTGTACGGAGTTTTTAGGGAACAATAAAGTAGAAAATTACGAAACACTTGTAGAAGAACTATACTTGAAAACTACCGCAGAATGGAATGTCGCATGTCTCTCAAATTCCATTTCTTGCACAATTTTAATTTTTTTACAGAAAATTTGGGTGCTGTCAGTGTCGAACAAGGGGAAAGGTTCCACCAAGACATACTGACAATGGAGTAACGTTACCAAGGCAGATGGGATGCAGCAATGATGGGGGATTATTGTTGGTTCTTAATGAGGAAAAACGATGAAACATGTAAACGGAAGTCATCACTTGCAAAAAGGTTATGCACAAAAGACTTCTTTTGAATGTTTTTTCATGTGTATCGTAAATAAAGTCTGTTATCCTCAAAATATATTGTTTTTTTCTTGATTTGATCTTATATTTCCCTATAATATGTGAAAATTTTTGTATAAAATAGAAATAACTGTTACTCAAAATCTTTACGTGATGGAAAATTGTTGATGTTGTCGCAGTCAGTATGCTTTGAACTCTCATGTATAGCCATTATAATAGTAGTAGCATTTTTTTATTATTTGTTGGCCAGTGAATCAAATGAAAATTAATTGCCTTAGAAATGAAAAAAATAATTCAAGGATTTTATTTGAATACAACCAACATCCCTATGTATTTCAGGTGTTCCAAATTACCCATATTTGACTTTTTGGCCTTTGGACTAAAACTGCCTACACATAATTCGTATTTGACAATAATAGTTCTTTTTTGTTTTAACTACCTCATCAATATTCCGCAGAGTTAAAAACTTATTGAGACATTCTGAGCACTCACCATCGGGATTATTTGTTCCTGCTGTTGAGGAGCTCTCTTCCGAACCACTTTCCGGTGATGCTAAACTTTGGCTTTGTGAAAGACCTAATCCTAATTGTTCGGCAATTTCCGAGTGATCTTGGTGGTGGATGTAATCAAATATACTACTACCAGTCATTTCGACCTGGAAAAGAAACATAAATAATCAATACTTCCGAAGATCGCAGGACTTTAGAGAAATAAGAGAGGAATAATTTATTTACGCCAGTTGGTTGAATGCTGAAAATTCAAGTAAATAATTTCTGTAGAGAACTCATTTCATAAAAGGGTTTTGAAAAAACTTACCCACCTTTAGAATGAGTACATTTTTTAGTTTTTGGGAAACTCGTTTTTTTTTGTTGGAAGGTATTCGTAAAACTCTCAAAAACAGTAATCTTCGAACAGGTTAACCATATATAAAGAAAAGCTGAGTATTTACACTATTTCAATTATTTTCTCCTATTTTATAGGGAAAATGAATAAATACGACACTGAGTAACTAAAATTATACTCAGAAGTTTATATTACGTAGTAATTTACGGGGAAGAACTTTTTAGTTAACTCTTCATAACTTTCATGAGATTGTCTGTTGATCTAGATTTCTTTGTTTTACAGAAAGTTAAAAACCCAAAGAAATCGGAGAACAGTGACTCGTCCACAAAGAAGAAATTGTATGTAGGTATTTTTAATTTGAAAGTATTTCAAATAGGATTAGAATAAACATGCCTCATAATCCAAAAAGTGAATAAAACAATGAATACGTCTAAGATATTTGTTTTCAATCAGTTCTTTCTGATACTACTTACAAATATCCATACCAATATTTCTTAGTACAGATATACAAAGGTATGTTGTTATTATCAGGTGTGCATTATATATGATTCATGTTACCAGTTATTTGTACCATATTATCACAGTCAATAAAAATTTGAACAGAAAAACGGCATTGGAAGCATTTGGCACTCACCAAATAACGTCGCTGGTAATCAACTGCCAAAAATACTCTTCTCAATAGAAAGACTTGCAGTGGAAGGACGAACAGACCCACTCTCTTTGAACCTTATCTAACCTAATGCATTCATCACCAATCATGAAAAACTTCGCTTGTCTCTACTCTTGAAGTTTATACAGGGTGACGGAAAATCCGATCTATTCCTTGAAAGAGGTTACAATACCTATAGATGTCATTTGCAACAAATTAGGTCCAATCAACTTGGGGTCAAAACCCAATGTCACAATGTTATGAATGATTTACGATTATTTAGAAGTTGTTCGCCTGCGGGTACTGAAAATATTTAATTATGTACAAAAACATTTGTACCTTCTTAGAAAGCTTATGAAACAAGACAGTAATTATTTGATGAAAAATAGAAATGATTTTCAATTTGCCACAAAGCATCTTATACGGACAGTGTCATAATTCCTCGACACATCCCTTTTAGCATGAAGTTCCAGCATTCAATAGTATATGTACTTCACAGACTATTGAATATTCCACTGTCGGAAAGAAATTTTCTGAGAGAACTGGGTCAATAACGGTTACAAGGCAGAAATAATATACCCCATTCTTTCCAAAAACTATGAAAACAAGCCATTTATCCGGTGTATTCCACTTCAAGAAACGATAATGAATAATGAGCGTCCTAGGATATTGACATACTTTCGTGAACCCATCAACAACATCGCTTGTAGACTTAAGCGAAGCCATAAAAACAATGAAGACAAAACTAATGAGGAGTACTTAAGTTGACTTGTGATTCTTGTCTAAAATTCATATTGGACAAACAGGGGGAACTTCTTTTAAAGAATAAAAGACGATAAGAGTAATTTTTTTAATGTGTTAGTAAAAATTTCTCTCATGAAATCAAAAAATATTGAGTTTATTCCTAAACTCAAGTTAATTTATCAGACGTCAAGTAGGTAAAATGTCATATGTTTCAATTTTTTTTATAAAGCACTAATTATGTAAAATTTTTTCAGTATGAACACGCCTGAGAAAGCATATATAAGTTGTATTTGTGTATGAATGTTCAGTGAAAATCTCACATTAAAGTGTATATTGAATAAGAAAGTGACTCAGGTGATTTGTACGTCTTGTTCCATACATTTTTCTTGAGTAATACATTGAGATGTATGAAAAATTTCATAATTGTTACTAATTCTGCGTCCATCAGGTACGTATACGGAAATTTTCTACAAAATCGTAATTTTGTAACCATTGAGTTTTAACCCCTAGTTGTTTGAACATACTTTGTTGATAATGACCGCTACTTCTACCTTTTTCAAGGAATAGATCAAATTTTTCGCCGACCTAAGTATTCTCAGCAAAAAGTACATCGGTTCAAAATTTCTCGAGTTTTCAAAATCCACCACGACTAGTTGAAATGTAAAGGCCAGCCCAGATGGTGCTGGTAGCAAACGTACATTTCATCTAAGACAATCCTTATCTCATTTCAATTTTTGACGTATTTCAAAACCGCACCGCTCAAAAAGTTAAGAGCACTGATAGTTCTGAAACTGACACCCGGTACATTTTATCCGTTCGCCGCCTCCCGAAGCAACCGCCTCGATGGAGAATGCTTCTCACGTAGTCCTCTGCAGCAGCGTGCCTGCCATTTATAATGGGACTGGCGGGGCCCATAATCAATAGGGTATTTGCAACTGCAGGGAAAATGGCCGACCTTAGAAGAATACGCACATGTTGTCACTTAGGACATCCACCTATAATCGGAGAGTTCATATTTTCACCTCTGGGGAGTTTGCGAAAGAATCTGCTGCCGATGAATATAGTTAAGTGTTCGGGATAATTTGATTTCCAGATCAGTATACTCAAGTATATCATTACCATGTTGCCAGGAGAAAATGTATTTTCTGAACGGGTTATGAAAATGTTCTGTGATTTCAGAAGAAATTCAGGATCATTGAAGATTCAAATGTACCTCTCACGAAACAAGTACCTTGAATCTATTGAAACTACGCGTCTTTGAACATAAGTGATCAGGCAGATTCCTGACTCGACCAATGGTGAATGAATATCGGTTACCATTCCCCCTCCGCCATTGCCTAACCACTTTTTCAGGTTATGGCACAAATTCCATAACAAATGGAAGAAGTCCTAATGCTATGACTTCTTTTCAAAATGCTCCAGACTGATCTAAAACTAACTCAGGTAGACGAAAATTAATTAACGGAGTTTACACTGTTTTTAAGTGACCGGTTTATTCTTTTTTATATGTAAGTTGACTTCTGGAGTCCCTTATATGTATATCATGATACATTAGGTGTCCAACAGTTTCATATTTGAATCCAGCCAAAAGACTCCAGGTTTTTGATTCCACATTTGGTAATATGATACAAATCTCAACTGAAAAACTTGGAATTATTTTTTTTGGAACCTTGTCATTCAAGTGTTCATTTATCATATTCTGTAGACTAGACCAAATGTCTTTCTCACTCTAGCCATACTTTTCTTAGATACTAACTAGCATTGGAGCAGTCTTGATCCTGTTACTTTTTGGAAAACTATGGATTCAGCAATGCCACAACAAAATATATATTTTGTTCATCTTCAATAGATGGGACAGTCTTATATATCATACCGACGTTTATGCTGCAAGAGGAGGAAAAAGGGAGGTAACTAATCTATAAATTATAGATAAAGATATACTTGGACATAATTTCGTTGCCCAGAAGCTGGTTTACAAAAATGTCTTCGTTCGTAAAGTAATTATAGATTTAGATTGCTCCTATATGTGAAAAATACCTCAACAGAAATCACATCCATTAGATCATTTTGCTACCTTTGAGGCTTGAATAGAAATGCCACGTACTCCTCTTGAAGTTATTTTTTCTTCTCCAAAAAAGACCATACCTTACTTATCGTATCGTGTTCCTTTGATTGGATTTCTAATTCACAAGCGTATTGTAGGTTACATAACTGTACTAGATATGTGAATAATGATTTCCTAACTAGCATATCCATTTTGAATTTTTATTATTTCATTCAACTTTCGTGTCTGGCCTCAGCTCTGCATACTAAGTTCTTCGGTGGACTCTTTAGTAGCGAGGAATTAGGTAGACTTTCCATATTCTCTTTATGTGATGAGTTTCTCTAATAAATAAATGCTTACTTTCAACAATGTCCGTTCAATGTTGATCTGCTACTGGTCAATTAGTATTTGGGATCCATGTTGAAATGGAATTTGTGCTGAGTAGGTGTTTGATCTGAATTGATTTCACGTTTTATAATTGTTTTCTACATTCCAAGCGTAAGGAAATGTCGCAGTTTGTTGATTCGGAATTCAAAAAGGACAAAATTTCTGATAAGAATGTTATGAAAAATCAATAATCGTTTGTATGACTCACCTGTGAAAGTCCTAGATATATTGATACTGTTTCAGAAATATACAAAAATCGACCATCTGATGCCACAGCCAGAGCAAAACCATCCAAGGACTGAAAAAAAATGATAAATTTTCAGATTATATTTTATCAGAGAAATTTGTTTTTCAAGTTGTTGAAATATGCTTTTAATGACAAATAATTACAACAAGACAAAATAGAATCAATAGCAAGTTATATTAAAATAATCAATAAACGGGTTATCGAAAAGTACAAACCTGTAATATATGTGTCCCTTGATGTTGTTCGAAAATATCCATAGCTAACCCACCTTGCGTTCGACTCCTACCAGCTGGAAAAAAAGTTGAATTCAGTAAAACGAAAATATGTTCAAAACAAATTGTTTCGTATTAATTTCTTATTGTATTTTCATGTATGTATTTTCATAATTCATATTTGTTTCAGGTTGGACATTATTTCAAGAAACTAAGTTTGGATGTATTGAAAAGGAATTAGTATATTTTAGGAATAAAACCTTCTTGGCTCTCTTATTCTCCATAAAGTGGGTAAATTTCAAAGAGGGCAAGAAGAAAATTATTCAATGATTAATTCCCTTCCTTTCTTTGTCAATTTCTAACTCTTATACAAATATATAGAAGGTAGGAACTAACGGGAATTTCAGTCAAACACGTTCAAGAAACAAACTTACTCTATTTCACAAATCGCCAAGCTTTCGTCTCTGAATAGAGAGACTGGCCTGAACGAATTGTTCCTTTAGATAATTTGAATGATTATCAGTTTATTCATATTTTCTTCATTTATTTCATGAGAAATTATTCGACAGTCAGTTTAATAGGTATTTTGTAAGCTGGTATCGAATTCCGATTGAAGCGGAAGAGATCGCCTTTATTTTCATTCGATATAGCATGCCATAAACCAATAATTTTTGGAATACGATTTTCAATATTTCTTATTATACAGAAGGCTATCTAACGGTCATCGCTACGTACCCCGTATATTTATCATTGTTCACATTTTCATTTCTCAACCCCTGTAAACAGCAATTGTGCCCCCAGGGAAATATTAATTTATTGATTTGATCTCGCGTAAGGAGCCGTTAGAAACAACATCTTTTCATTAGAACAATATTGGGGAGTGAGTCCTAGAAATCATCTTTCGGGCCATTTCGGGTTTCCGTTTTATCACAATCGTCGGAACTGTTTGGACCTGCGATTTAACAATTCCAGTAGCCATGGCCGCAAACCATCCCGGTCACTGGTCAGTATTCTTTGTTAGATAACTCAATTACGAACCCTCGATTCGGCTTATTACCACAGAATACACGAGGTGGTGAATATATCTGGATTTTACGGAAAAAGAATAGGACCTCCTGTCACTGTTAAGTTGTTTTTAGGTGTTCCTTTGACTGATATTTTTCTGTATTGTTTTCTCATATTTTTTAATATAAAAGTCTTGTCAGTTTTACAATATGGTAGATGGGACACACCTTATTTCTTTTAATCAACTTTCTGTAAAAAAAGTCTTCAAGAAATCCTTGATATATAGTTTACGATTCTCTACCACATAAATTTTCAGGCATCTGCGTTGAGCGTAGCAGAACATCAATACCTGATTACCATCAGGAAAGAAGATCCAAGAACTTCTATTTGGAAAATGAACGATAAATTCAAGTTTGAAATATATCAGACACTCTACGAAGGT
Source organism: Leptinotarsa decemlineata (assembly GCF_000500325.1). Taxonomy (NCBI): domain Eukaryota; kingdom Metazoa; phylum Arthropoda; class Insecta; order Coleoptera; family Chrysomelidae; genus Leptinotarsa; species Leptinotarsa decemlineata. The sequence continues at coordinate 61,803 of NW_019289440.1, forward strand.
GACCCCATTAGTCTTTCTTCTATATCATGCACCCACGGAGCTTTCGTTGCAGTGGCTTATGGAACTTTTTCTGAAGATATTGAAATATCAAATTCAGGTTGACCATTCTTCGGCTTTATATAGATCTTACTTTCTAAATTCATTCTTATTTATCCTCCAACGAAAACCTCTTTCCAGACTTTTTTCGTGGTGTGTTTCACCATCATTAATAAATGATTTTCTGAAAATTGTAATATTTACAATATCTCCAGTAAAGCCTAATAAAATGTACCCTGTAACTTTTTCGCCTAAAGCTTCGATGGTCATATTATTCAGCGTCGGTAGGCTATAATGCGTCTCGGCTTCTCAGTTACTACATGAGCTGAAAAGTATCGGGCCTAACACATAGATGGCGTTAGTCGTATTGCATTCACCGCTTTTTAAGTTAGTACTTCAAAAGAAAACTATTAAAATTTCATGATACTCTTCGGCACTGATGTCTAAGGACTTCATGCCGTCATCTATCAGTCGTGTACCCATTGGTCCCTCTCAAGGCCAATGATCAGCCAAACCTGGATGAAATCAGGATGACTCGTCAGTTCATGATACTCTACTCATAAGTTTGTAAGTTATTGTACAAAGAGTTTTGAATGATCGAAAAGTGAAATAACTTTGGTTAGCTGACATTGTAAGGATACCAGAAGAACGTGTTGGGTTTCTATTGTATGAGCATTTGACCATGAGGAAGCTCTGCTCAGTGGATGCTGCGCGAGCAGCCTCCACTTTGAGCAGAGCTAAATTTTGTATCAGAAATTTTCAATTTTAAATGATGCTGAAAACTGAAGTATTGGGCTTTGGAACTTAAATGAGATTTCTTTCTAAAGGCTATAACTCCTTTCTCCTGGATGACTTTATAGGAATCAAAGTGTATCTCAATCCTGAATAATAATGAAAGAGCAACAGAGATCTACGTTCACATGGTAGAGCAGAATCAATAAACTAATCAGATGTGACAGACAGCCACTTACTAATAGTAGGTAACATAAATTTATTTTTCCTGTTTCTCACATAGCTATCCCACTGAAATTTCAGGGTGACTTTTCAACCATTTGATGATTCTATATGATATCATTAATCCAGTAAACAAAATCGAGCAATTCTTAATGTTGTACAAATTTCATCTGCAAAGTTAAAAGGAATATATCTCTACCCCAACGAAATGAATATGGTATAAATTATCTAATTTATTTGACGAAGTTAGTCAAAACGGAGAGCAAATTCCATTTGAGTATTGAAACAAAACTCTTGCTAACCCTCTAGATCAATGTCAATTCATTAGTCAGGCGCAAGTATAAGATTGTTCAAGCTCAGTCTAATTCTACATAATTATTTCACTTAGAACAACCCCTCGCCACAACTAGCGAATTAAGGCTGCAAATTTTCCAAGTTTGGTTTACAATAAGCAACAGCTAATTTTATCACTCTCGGCCTGGGACAGAACAGAATTGGATTTACAAATTTAGCAGCGAGGGGTGCATGATTAGATTTACATGTTCGAGTTAGGTTAGGGGTTGGCTTGAACAAGCGGGGAGCAGTTAGTGTGATGACACACTTTCAATCAACATACATGTCATATTGTTGAGGCCCAGCCAGCCCTAAACTTGAAACGATGACGGGGGCGGTTAGATTCCGCCCTTCCGCAAATTTCGCTTTACGCATACGTTTGTTTTTCGCTAAAAATTTCCTGTCGTACGTTCTTGTACACGAAGCCGGCACAAATGGTGGCACAGTGGATTTAAAATTGTATTTTTAGAGATTCTATTTCCAGATGAACAATTATCTAATTCAAAACTTGTTAGTATTTTCTCTGATATTTTGCTCACAGTGGATATCAATGTAACAGAACTTACATACTTAACTAATCTCAAAAATACAATTGAAACAGAATAGAAACTCAAATGACAAAGTTAGGTACTATATTCCGTTTATTTCGTAGTCAATGGTTGCGTCTACCAGCATTCAGACTTGTCTTTTAAACATACCGCTAATATGCGAATCGCTTTTTTGTGAAAGATGGCAGACGCACCCAATATATTGGAGGATATTGCAGATATCGACAAATCGACTCCAAAGTTTTTATTCCATTCCATTGTTTAAAATTATTTAACAGAAGAAAAATAACCGAATGGGGTTATATACATTATTTGTTAGTGTTAACTATATATTCCTCATAGACATAAATAATAGATATACCCAGACGTATCTAATTATATTGATCTAACTACACAGTAGTCAATGGATTTCAGTTGAGAAATATTCTTTTCGTTGACAGTTATACGAGACGACACGTCTGCATTTAAGGATGTAATTTCGGGACCGATTTTGAAATTGTATCGAGGTGGATGAAAAAAATTGTGTACGTAGTGAATTGAAATGAGTATTTTTCCTTTTTCACATCCGGAATTTTTTAAATAGTGTAGTGTTGTGTACCAGTCGATAAGTTGCTTGGACACACCGGTAAGTGACTTTATAGTAAATTGACCCGTATTGTTTTGACAACATGTCTGTATGTTATATTGATTATGGTATCCAGTGTAAAGGATACAATATTTACCTTTCAAACTTTTATTCGGGGGCGGGCCATCTCTGCTCCATGGAGGCTCTCCGTGGCCTGAGAAGTCCCTTAATTTGAGATATGAGATCGTCAGTCTTATAATGCTAGCCTTATCTAATTGAGAGGTGATTGCGGCGGGAAGGGGAAGCATCTTGGCCAGTTCGTAGAATTCGAAATTTTCTTTTCCACGTCTAGACCTTGCGGCATCCCTGCTTTTTTCTTTCCTCAGCTCGAGAATACTGTAACAGAAATACAAGGGTTAGTGAAAAAGTTCCAGAAATGGTAAGGTGTATTATGAAAGAAGTATTTGCGATAATTGAATATACAGTTGGGACATGATAACACAAATATTTAGAAATATAATATTAATTGAAACTTAGACATATAACATATGGTTTTCACCATAACGGGAAATCTGTGCCACTATATTTTGTGAAGGGTTTGTCAAAATTATTTCGTGAAAAGTTTTCATTATTTTCATGTATATAGGTGGTTTTTGGAATAATTGAAATAACCAAATAACCTCCAAATTCATACAATGAAGGGAGCCGTGTGAAGAAAATATTCAAATGTTATTTCATCCGTCTGAAATTCAAGGTCGATTATCCATGATAATGAGACAATGGTGATGTTATCACCATCAAATAATATTTGATTTTAACCGAATTTTATAAGACTGTCGAAAAAGTAGATGATTAGAAAATCTTGAGTCTTCAGATATTTTCTCAAGATCAAAATAATTGAACATGTAACGAGATGTCTCTTTCATCATATTTCAAATCAACTGTAGGGTCTTTCATTAAGCGCTTCCTATCTTTAAATTTGAATAAAACAAAGTGTGTGTGAGATACCATCGAAATTTTTTATTCGTTTGAAAGACCTATTGATGCTATTACGTGTGGACAGAGCCGTAGCGAAAAGAAAAACCAGGAGGGAGAGAGAATCCAAATTTATTTGTGAAATTGTCACTTCAAAATTTGTGGACTGTTCAGGACTATTCTCTTACTTGGGAGAAATTAAACTTCTTTGTTTTCAAACAACTCAGAATTTCAAAGTATGAGATCTCCAAGTTATGCATGTTGGGAAATCCCAACCTTCTTCTGTGTTCATTCCTTTTTCTTATTACCTCTCCCTTTCTTTTCTCTCATTTTTATTTTTTTGATTTTTATTCATTTTTTTACTATTATTTTTTCCATTTTCTTCACGGCCCAAAATTTCCCAACTTTTTCCCAAGTCGAAAGTCCCTCCTGCGTATGGAATATAACATCGTTCAAATGTCTGCCAGGGCTTCTCTGGGTGGAATGCTTCCAAAACGACCAATTCTCCATGACTTTGGTGCATGAATCAAGCTTAATTTGACCGCTGACCGGGTTATGTTGGCTTTGAAGACCGCTGTGGTTTGTCGCTTATTCGCATACACCTGCGTCTTAAGAAAACTCCACAAGAAAAAGTTTGACAGGGTCAAGTTACAGAATCTCGATGGAAAGTTCATTTCACCTCCACGTGAGATGACCATGCTCTTAAATCGCTCGTGCAGAATATCCAATGTGGCATGAGTTGTGTGGCACACAACCACATGTCGTTGGTGTCCATATTATGCAATTCAAAAGAAGTTGGTAATCATCGACCAATAGTGCTCGTCGTTGTCAGTCATGGCCTGGTCAACGTCGTTCTCAAAGAAATATGGACCGATGATGCCGCCAGCGCAATATCCATACCAGTGACTTTTTCAGGATGCTTTGGACGCTCTTGGATCTCATGTGGATTGGTATCGTCCCAAATTCGACAATTTTTTTTGTTCACGCACCCATTTATCCAGAAATGGGCCTCATCGCTGAAGATGATTTTTCGATGAAAATTAGGGTCAGTTGCCACCTGCTCCAGAGTCTATTCAGCGAACACACGTCGTTGTCTATGGTCGTTTACCTACAGTTCCTGGGTCAGTTGAATTTTGTACGGGTGCAGGCCTAAGTCACGATGCAGAATTCGCCAAGTTGTAGTCTGTGAAAGGACGACATTGGCCGAACAGAACACCTATATTGATAAAAAATAAATATTATTTACACGCGTTGTTGAATGCTATATCCGTCCATGATAATCTGGCAAAACAGACAGAATAAATGACAACCAATTTGATAGATGTAGTTTCAACAAGATGACCGTTATCAATTGTCAGAGTTCAGAACTCCTGTTGAAAGACCCTATAGTTACTTTTATAGTTCAATTTCGAAAATTCCGCACATGAAGAAAAAGATAACATTCCAAAGAAACATTTCATAATTTGTATGGAAATGCATATTCCATAAAATTGGATTTTGGTGAAACTAAATGAGCAATAATAATTCGTGTCGAACACCATATCGAAAATATGACATCAAACATATTTGATGACAATAAAAGATTTAGGAGATATAGTCTAGGGTAGAATTATTCCTCAAACGTTGTCGGAAGGAATTCGTAAACTAATTTCAGTCATTGATCCATTGAAAACCTATAGATTCAAACGAATTAGAATAGCTTAGGTGGGCCGTTGGCTTTTATCAGGAATTGGGGCGAAAGCATTCGAAATCAGTGTTCCCTCAGGAGAAGTTGCGAGTGAAAGGAGACTGAAATTTAGATTCGACGTATGGGACAGTGGTCCCGGAGGATGAATAAAGTGAAAAGTAACGCACTGTTGCGATCAAGGCAAGACAGACCTGGAAATTCTGGGAAAGGTATCGCAGATGATTTGCCTACCTTAAATTTATACCAACCATTTTTCCGAAAAGAAATGAATTGAATTCTGAGGAGCCTAATGAATTGCATTTGGTTCCAAAACAGGCACTATTCCTAAACACCAGAACTGCAACACACTTCTCGACGCGCGTTTCACCAACCAAGTAGACCAGTCTACCTCATCTCTTAAAAACGCCATTTCGGTTAGTGAAAAGGGCGCCAAGAATAGTGTTGCAGTACTGGTATTTGTCAACAGTGCTTGTTAAGGATTTATTCTACGCCAGTTCTACTTTTTATTGTAGCAAGTTTGTATTTTTTTTCGGCAAGATCACGAGTATTTCACCATTGTTTTTAGTGACTCATCATTAATATATTACAATGATAACACATCCTTCCAGGTAAATGTCAAATGTTTAACAAATCTCCTCTATAGCGGTGATGACTCTTCTTACGAACAAATGATCTATTGTATCGGAAAACTTCTATTTCAACCGAACAAGGGAAATTAATTTGCTGCATCTCTGCAGCTTTCATTGCAAACAATCGTTTGGATCATAACAGCAAATCAAACTCGAACCTGTACAGTATATCTGCATAGCATAAATAGCGTTAGCTTAGGAAAGTTTCCAGTTTAATCTTCCTCTTGAAGATGATCACATGGTGATCGAAACACTTGTCGAGGTGTTAAAAATAACGATTTGGTGTTGGGAAAGAACTCCAGTGATATTCATTACTACACCAAAGGTTCCAAACAGTGCATCATAAGTAAATAATGACAGTAATAATAACAACAGTAATACAAATAAGTATTTGACGTATTGCAATATGTTATATGTACAGTACAGTGAGTGACAATAGGGTCGTTCAGTCAAACCTACTTTTGAGCATTTTTCACATATACTCTGATAGTGATTGTCAATCAGAACATTTTGTGGCGTCACGAGATATGTGCGATTGCCGGTACAGCGTCTAAATTACGTCTGAACTGTTATAAAGCAAAGCGTTTAATGTTTTGAGTTTTGAATGAAGATGTGTCTGGTCCAGGAAATTTTTATTAAGGCAGACTGCAGACACACATAATTATAATTTATCACAGGGAGACTTATTCATGGTTATGGAATATATCATTGAGAACAAGGAATGAGTTTTCTATCAAATTCAGTAATCAAAGGCGTTTTGCTGTAATGAGAAATTGCAGAGAAACGATATATTGGAGTGTATTAGTATGTTTAGGTGATAAATATTTTATGTGCCCTGTTCATTAATAGGCATGGATGCATTAATTTCATTTTTACTTTGAAATAGACGTCATATATTAACGTTAAAATGATCCTCCAAATAAAAAAAGTTCATTCAAAGATTTATTTCAATTACCTATGCAAAGAAAAAAATGTATTGCAAATAGCTATCTATAATCATAAGTTTTTGTTGACAATTTTATTTTTTGGTAAAAGTTACAAACAATTTGTATGGTGAATTGCGGGTTAAATTATATCTACATGTACAATACTTTTTTGTAACGTTTCCTCCATAGTTTCACATTGTGAGTAAACAACCAGAAATAATTGAACTTTCACACCGCTTTCACAGGAACATTTGAAACTAATGGCGATTCCTAGCCGACTCCCCATTTAATATTACTGGTGACCCTATGCCTTTTTCGCTGAACCACTTCTTTGAGATTTTTTCCTGATGCAGTGAATTCAAATCACCTGCTGATTTCATTTTTGGAATTGAAAAAAATTTGCCTACTTCAAGATATAAGAAATTGACAAGATATTTAAAAATGCAAATAATAACACATGAAAATACAATTTATCCGTTAACAAAATCAAAAGTCAATAAGATACATAAAAATAAAAAAATACAGTTTACACTTAACAATAAAAAATATAGAAAATGTCGTCATATTTTGTTCATGAATAAAATAAACGTCTTATGTAAGATGTTTCTTTACCATGATTTCAAAACGATCGATTGGATCTATATCCTTTACTTATTTCTGATATTTTTGAGGTTGAATCCTTGAGTTTTTTAAATACGAAAATAATTTGTTGATCTGGTTGGGTAATAGGTATTAGTTATCGACAGGGATGGATTTTTTTAATCGTCTATCGGTAGACTGTCGTCCACACCTCCAAAATTTCACCAATTTCCGAATGAAATTCCTCCAGGAAAGATAAAAGGCATAGGTCCGTCTCTCCCGGGATATTATCCTTAGGAAGAGGTGTCGCCAGGTACGACCGTCGCGGCGTTGAACCGACGCGGAGACTATAGAAGGTTCGTTCTGATGGATAACCTAATAATCGCCGAGACGTAGGGGCAGCAACTCCCGAAGGACCGAAATGATGGTTCAAGTAGCATAGACCAACTTGGAGCAATTTTCTGAAAGTTCCCGTTAATTTTGTTTTCACGGGATGTCTTTCGCAAGTGCCGGTACAAGGGCGGAGGGGAAATGGTCGTCAAAGAGGGGACAGGTCAAATTGACAGCGAGGATGGACGCATGAACTTTTTCGTCGTTCTAATAGTGATAATAAACCTTCAGTTTCTGTTGACTGTTAATGCACAGGGATTGCCAATATCTAATTCTAAGGGTATAAAAGACAGTTACAATTTTAACGTGTTTCTGGAATTCTTCTGCATACCTCATTTCTTCTTGTTGGCTAATAGACCAATGGACTAAGATGTAATGTATTTTTCATAAATATCTGTTTCTAATGAACTATTCATAATATTCAGATACTGTTTTGTTAAATTTTGGTCAATTCATTAATTTGTATTTTGTAGAATACTATATTTAAAATTGATTCATATTTAAGAAAACAACTTACGGAAAAGAGTATAACTCTTTTCAATATCAATTCATAAAATTATTAATACCCTGAGGCGTTACGTGATGAAAATTAATAACGCTATCCATGATAATGAAACAATTTTCACAGTATACAAACTACAGGAGCGTTTCGCTGCACAGTAGCTTCTTCAATGTAATATTTCATATCCTGCTATGTTATATACCTATTTGGTAAAATGGCGAAAATATAAAGATCAGGCAGACATAATTTTTCAAATAATTCGTTGACGTTCAACATGGTGTAAATTTTCTTTGTGAAACTACACGTGCTTGAATTATCCTTGGAATTTGTTTCTTGCTCAGGAATATTTCAAGGAAATTATCCTTCACCTAAAATATTATGGAGTGCTTAGCAGTTCAGGCATTCTTGGACGGTCTTCGCGACCAAGAAACGATGCAGGCCTTGCCACTAGCTCATCCAAAACATCTCGTGGATGCACTGGCAAGCGCCCTGGAGTTTGAGGCTGCAAAACAATCCTTCAAAGTTCGAACTATCGAGGAAGATAGACAGGTGCTTGCTGATATCGAGGTCACCGTTAGAAAGGTAATGAAAACGAGCCTTGCACCATGCTGCTATATACAGGTGCGACGAGAACCATTCCTTTGTCAAAACCTTTGTCAAAAAACCTACAAAAATTGAACCGTCAAGTTGGAAGCTACGCACCGGAACAGGGGAGCCAGCCACTGTACTTGGAGAACTACCAATTTAATTGATGTTGGGCAGCACTAAATTGAACCATCGAGCATTGGTGGCGGACATCGAGGACGACGCGATCATTGGAATGGACATAATGAATTCCAGAGGGTTCGAGCTGAATTTCCATGACGGCGTCCTACGTGTCGGCGGAGAAGGGCTGGTGCTTCATGGAAGAAGCGAAGGGATGATCAGGGTTCCGTTGGCTGAAGACGTGTGCGTACCTGAGAGGGCTGAAACCTTTCTGGAGGCTCACCTGGACGGAAGTGCGAGCAGAGGAAAGGTGGTAATGTTCGAGCCCAAGATACACGATGAGAAATCGCACTGGGGTAGACCCTGTTGCGTGTTGATGAATTGTGCCGATCAGGGTCGTGAATGTCAACTACTTTCCTGTGATTTTAAAGAAAGAAACAATGTTGGGGCACTATTCATTTATTTCTTCTGTGATACGGAGTGTACGCAGTTCGGTTAGCCAAGCCAACAACTTCCTGAAGAGTTGGAGAAATTGATTGACATACCACCAACTCACCGATCTAAATTGCGGGAGTTAGTCTAGAAGTACCAGGAAATCTTCGGTATTGGAGAAGGAAAAGGAGGCAGAACGAATGTTGTTCAAAATTCTCTTATAACTTGCAGATTATATTTTTTTTCCTCTTCTCTTCAATAAAGATGAATGATATTTTTCCATCGCATGAGAATGAGTAACAATTATCTGGCGGCACAATTTCCTGATATTGAATTTTTGGCCATGCCATTCAGAAAAAAATTCTAAAGAACGTTTGATGACGAAGTTGATGTATTGGGTTGACGTCACAATGAAAGTCTAAGGAGATTTTAGTGAATGACATCAGAGGTTAAACAAGGTAGTCATCTTAGTTCCTTCCTTCTTGAACATTTGGTCCATAGTTTTTGTTCGTTACCCCCCAGCGTTTTCAAAATCTGTTTCTTGCAAGTAGCCAACAGTAATGTTTTTCGTGGAAACCCCTCAACCATCAAAGCTTGCTCTATTGTTCATCAACTTATTGAAAAAAGACCAGCAATTCAACATTTTGCTTTGCTCAATATGTTCAAAATTCTATTGAGGAGTGGTATCATGGTTTCGTGAATAAGAAATCTAAAACTGCAAATTAATTCTTCACAAATTAATTCACAAATGACGTCTACAAGATTTCTTGAAAGTGTGATGAAACGAACCATGTAATATTCATTGAACTATTACTTCATTGAACTATCATCTCTAAAATCGTAGGTAACTTTGTAGTAGAATTTAATGTGTGTATGTCTGATTCATATGGAATCAACTCACGTGTTCCACAGGGATCAAATTCAAGGCCTTTACTATTTGTTTTATCAATCAATAATATAACATAGTTCCATTTTTCCAAATGGAAACAATATAAAATGAAATATGGAAATCGGGTTGAAATCGGTAATTGAGTTTGTTAATTTGATGTATATCTTTCTATACAGAAAACGGTTCGTACTAGCAACTTTTTGGGTTGAGCCAGTAGTTTCTCTATTTAGATTGTGGAATATCATGAAAAATCAATCAAAAACAACTGATCTACAAAATTACTTTTCAAACAATATGTATAAAATCGAAATCATTAGTATCTGTAATCCTAAATGTGGCATTGAACTGTGCTATAACAGATTTGACAAATCTGTGTCATTAGGTGACGGAACTGTAATACTATGATATGATGGTTTGACAATTTCATGAAATTGTCCGTTTCATGATAGTTACATAATATTTTGTCAGTGAAAAGTAAGAAAATGCCAATACTTTTGATGTTTGGTGAAAAAACATTTTCAAATGTATTGGATCTAGAAGTGAATGGCAAAAATTCAAATCACCCCGTTTGTCTACGAAAGAGTAAAAATAGTAGAATATTAATGAGATGGGACAAAACACCGAGTCAAACTATTCGTTCCGTATCAGCATCCCTTTCCACCCCGACCCTGGTCGTAAATTGAGCAAACGCGGATGCCGACAGAAACAATTCTTTGGTTGAATTATCGGACTGATTCCCAAGAGAGCCGAAACGAGCATATCCAGAGTCCACTAGGCTATCGGACCATTGCGGTCTTCTTATAATCAATCCTTATAGTTTTTTCGGCTTTATATCGAAGAAGGGAAGAGGAGGGTGGTAGGAAATAATACGATTATGCCGTGAATTGTGCCCCAAGAGGGAGCGGTGCTAAAATAAAATGAAAACAAGCTCAATTGTGCTGATTTCGTGGATATAGCGTTATTTCTCAGACCCCTGGTGACTCTTTCAATCGCACGTAGATTTCTCAAATGCACATGAATCACTGTTTCCATTATTTTCGGTTCGTTTGTCATCGCCTGTGCGGTTAAAGGGGGTGTTCAGTTGGCATTGCATCATTCAGTTATTGTATTTTTTTTGGTAACTCTCAATTTGATGGCAATTGGCATTTTGGGCTGTCCATTCTGATAGACAGAAAGATTAATATTGGCAATGCAGAACAGACATTTGACAATCTAGAACTAGGATTACACCTTGCTTTCAAATAGTTCTAAATAGTTCTGGAATTTTTGTGGTCCAATATAGAGCAAATATACCGTCACATAAGCCTTTGGGGATCAACTCATTTGGTCAAAAACATCCAGAAGGGGTACAGTAATAATTATGTAGGAGTTATAGATACAGGAACTTTAAAAATATCCCTGAAGACATAATCAAATTCTCTAATCTCTTACTATTTCAATATAGGGAGATTATTTTTTGTGGCTAAGAAAAAACGAGATAAAAACGATTAAATTTGATTTAGGAGTCCTCTAGAATTGAAAATTATATTCGTTAGTGATTTGACATTCAAGTGACCACTTTCAATCTCTACAATTCGTACAGACATTTATTGGCTTCTACTGCTGGTGAAAATGAAGAGTAGAAGGCAGAATAATTGACCAAAAACTTGCCAAAGTGGCATATTGGAAACCTTTTTTCAAAACTCGGAGCTGGATATGTCGCAGAGTCTTTGGAGGATCGTGAAGTTTGAGTTCGAAGGATTACTAGATTGATGTATTGTCCTTAAATATAGCACGCACCATAGCTAGCTAAGTTTCAAAAAATGTAGCGATTTACTGATCTAGGAGTGATACGGGTGGGGTCGTAGGATTCATTCATTCATGGAAAGCATTCTACATAGCTACTTATCAAGAGGGGGCAACTTTTCAAAAAGTTAGGTCTCTGGAATCTCTGCCTTTTGTTTATACTTCTCTCAATGAGAGAAATTTGTTTTTGTTTCATAAAACACAATATTTCTGAAATGCTTTTGAATGTATGTTATGAGAATGAGAGTTATTAATTGGAAGAATATCTTTTTTTCAGCTTCAGGGTATATTTAGGGACAGAGCAGCAGACATATGGGCAATACACCAAAGCAGGTCTACTTTGAGCAATGAATGTTGCTAAGGTGTGTACAACTTTTGAGCCGTACATGGTGTTCCAAGTTACTGAAAAGCTGATTTTGCTACTTTAGCGACGTGACTGTATCAAGACATAGGGTCCAATCTGACAACCTGCTAATTAACTGACGCTGCTAGTGATGTATCCGATAATGAAAATAATAAATTAAAATAAAAAATCTATAGAAAAATGTTATTTTATCAATGAAAACCCATATTGAAGTTAAATATTTGTAGAGAATTGTCTTCGAAACCGAATATGTGGAACGTGTTCCTTGAAACGTGTTATTATAGTACGCTCAGTTTGACCAATATAATTCTGATGCATTTCCCATAGTTTTTTTGTGAATTCCAGATTTTCCCGTTCTCATCATCTTATTTTTTTGGTTGTACAACAGTTAGGTGTAAGAGGAAAGTAACCTATACGTTATGAAAATGTACACCTCAAAATATTTTAACAATTAGGTACAATTGCAAAAGGACAATATGTTATTATTTCTTCGTGGAGAATTAAGTATTCTCAAAAATTGAAGAAATTCGTATTTTTTTCAACTCAAATAAATTGGCCTTGTGAAATAACTCTTTAACTAGAATGCTCAAAGCATTTATTATTTAGGTACTTATGTGAAATTGCCATGCAAATGTTATTGAAAGTGTTAACTTTTTCCTTAGAGAACTTATAATCTGATAAAACATTCTTTGCATTCCTTTCTTCATTGGGTTGATGCATGTTAATTTGTTTAGCTTCTCCTAGATTCTTTCTACTTCTTAGTTGAGTACAATACTTGCGATGCAATGTTTGGAACTTTTGGTGTAGTAATAAATATTACTGGCGTTTTATCCCAACACCAAACCGTTATTTTAACACCCCGACACGCGTTTCGATCACCAAGTGACCATCTTCAAGAGGTACCTATACATAGGTACTGAATTCACGCAATTTCTGCTTGCTAATAATTACTTTTCAAGACATGAAAAACTTCATATCTATCAAATAGTCCATAATATTATAATTTGCTAATTCTCAACCTCAAATGAATAATTATAAAGATACCTATGTGTGACGTAAATTTGGCTTATGGACAAATTGTATGATGTACAGTTGATATATTTGTTAGTAATCACTTCTATCACAAGGACTTCTGAAAATTTTATATTCGACGTTGAATTCATAGCATAGGCACAATATTGATTCTTCGAAATACCTGTGTACGTATGCAAATGCACTGGATGCACGTGTATTAAACATAGGCCGAACAGTTGTATGGTTTTCCCCGCCCACATCCAACAATAGGTGCGCGCTTGTACGCCCAATGGCTCTCACTTGTTTCTACTGAAAGGATCATTTTATTTCAATTTCACTAATTGACACTGAATTTTGGAAACAGAACACGCAACTGTTAGTTGGTCGATTTTAATAAAGTGATCAGCTGTTCACATATTCGAAATAATTTGACATTGATTATCAGAATGAAAAGTTTCTGCCAGCTTTTGGTTGTTTAAAAGCATGATATTTTCCAGAGGAAATTTCTCCTGTTTTCGAAATATAAGATTTCAAAATGGCGGGAATTTTACTAATATTGTGTTTAATGGTTCGTCCTGATAAGTAGTGGGAACTTTTTCTTTTCCCTAATGAGCTAAAGTTACGAATGAAAATATAGACCACGGAACGTAGAGAATAGTAATATTTTTTGGATATTTCCAAATATATCAATCTCAAATGCGAGTATTCATGGCTAAAACAATTATTCAAGATTTATATATTTATATAGGGTCGTCCAACAGGGACTTCCGAACTTTGACAATTGATAACGGCCATCTTGCTGGAGCTACATCTGTCAAATTAGTTGTCATTTATTTACCAAATTAACATGGACGGATATATCATTCAACAACACGTGCAAATAATAAAATCGTTTTATTAAAATGGGTGTTCTGTTCGGGCAACGTACCACGCGCGTCACCCATTTTAGGGTCGCCATAATCGTTCTATCGAGAGGACTATTCGAAATGTGGTGGATGAATTTGAGACCACTGGTTCAGTAAACGATAGGTTAGGTTAGGTCCAAAGTGAGTGGGTCTATTTGACCCTCCACTGTAACCCGCAAGGGTTTATTGTGGCTCACGCCTATTCACACTCGGCCAAATAACGAAGCCGATTAGTTTATATGGTGAGTGGTCTTAGGTCAGATGGTGAGAGTACGGCTCTGCCGAACTCTAAACACCTGATTTGGTCCCCAGCGGGGCAGGCACAAAGTATGTGTTTCGCGTATCATTTTCGAAACAGAGGCGACACACACTGTCTTCCGACAGTCCGAGTCACTGCATATGATGATTCAAATGACAGTGACCTCTAAGAAGGTCTGTTAGACATCGTAGTTTTTCCCAACTGTAGTGTAACAACTGTTTGTTATCAAGCTTCGAAGGGTGAATAAACGCCTTAGAGTGAACCAATCCTCGAAGATTTTGCCAGAAGTCCATAAATCTTCTTGCGATCCAGGTGTACAATCTTTGTTTGGCATAGCCTAAAGCGATGTCAATAACAAGTTCTAGTCCGATGAAGCTGCTTGTAGCACCCTCCTTTGCAAGGGAGTCAGCAGCCTCATTGCTTTCCAGGCACCAGAACCGGAAGGTGTTTTTGATACTTCTGTGAACCAACAACTATCTGCTCTTAATATTACCTTCTCCTGCAGTAAACGATAGACCAATACCCGTACGTCGACGAAATGCAAGATCTGCCTAAAACATTGCCGCTGTCTATGAGACTGAGCAGGAGAAACCGAGGCAGTCGATTTCGTGTCGCTCAAAAGAACTCGGTCTTTCGCAGACAACAACTTGGCGAGTATTGCGTCGTGACTTGGACCAGCACCCGTACAAAATTCAACTGACCCAGAAACTGAAGGTGAACAGCATAGACAACGACATGTGTTCGCTTAATGGGCTCTGGGGCAGTTGGCAACTGCCTCTAATTTTCATCGAAAAATCATATTCAGCGATGAGGCCTATTTCTGGATGAATGGGTACGTGAACAAACAACATTGTCGAATATGGGACGATACCAATTCACATGAGATTCAAGAGCGTCCAATGCATCCCGAAAAAGTCGCTGTCTGGTGTGGATAGTGAGCTGGCGGCGTCATTGGTCCATATTTCTTTGAGAACAACGTTGGCCAGACCATCACTTACAACGGCGAGCACTATAGGTCGATGATTACCAACTTCTTTTGGCCTGAATTGGATAATCTAGACACCAACGACATGTGGTTTCAACAGGACGGCGCAACGTGTCACACAGCTCATGTCACACTGGTTATTCTGCAGAAGCGATTTGAGGACACGGGTATCTCACGTGGAGGTGTGAACTGGCCACCGAGATTCCTACGATTTGACCCCCTTTTTCTCGTGAGGTTTCCTCAAGTCGCAAGTGTATGCGAGTAAGTCACAAACCACAGCGGTCCTCGGAGCCATCATAACCCCTGCCATCGGTTGAATTCAGCCTGATTTATGCGCCAGAGTCATGAAAAATTGAACGTTTCGGATGCGCTCAGAGAAGCCGTGGCGGACATTTTATCGAGGTTATATTCCACACTAATGGCATCATAATGGCATCATCAAAATTTCTATAGTATGTCACAGACATTTTGTTTTATTAAAGATAGAAAGTGCTCAATGAAATAACCTGTAAAATAAAGAAGCGACCCGACTAGGCTTCGGGTAGCCGAATTGAAAAATTCACTTTCTAGAAGACAATTCCAGAAGAATACAACATTTCAGGTGTGCTGTCGAACATATATACGGCTATGTAGTTTCGCCTTCAAGAAAGTTTTGGAACATTCGAGAACATTCGAGCATTCCACAATATAACATAAAATACCGAAACATTCTGGAATGTTGTGAAATATTCATGAAGAGTATTGAAAGGCATAGAAACATTGTGGAAATATCAAGGGAGAAACAAGTAAAAAATTGGCTAAATAGTTATGACAGAGATATATTCCAAAAAATTGTTTTACTGTAAAAAGTGCAAAAATTCAAACCTGTTATAATTAACATTCCAGGTCATTGTGAAACATTCCAGAACAGTATCTAATGCTGGGGTATGTTTTGGAACATTGAAGACTCTTTGAAGCTTGTTTGTATGGGTGGGGTTACCTATTGGTAGGGGTATATAATGCAAGATTTAAGTTTATCTTTTTATTCTCTTCAGCTTTCTTTACCACTAACTACCAATCTCATATCAACTCCTAGAGCGAAGCCGGGTATCCCGGCTAGTAATTAATAATGATGACCTTTAATGAAATTCACAAATATCAATTTCAATTTTGAAATTGGTAAGTATCTGCCAACCTAAAGACAACATAAAACTAACTTCTTATAAGAAATAATAAAATATTGGCACATGCCATCGAGGACTTTTTTCTACACGTATAGGTAAAAGAAGAACAATATGTAGCTAATTGTTTTTTAATATATCAAAGTGATGAGGCACCATTGTTGATGAAAGCTTAATAGGTAGCACCAGCTCGAATATTTTAACCAATTCATTAATAAATTGTATCATCGTGTAACCATATATCCTTGTCAAATTTGTATTATTTGTCTCACAATTCCACTTTACATCACGGGAAAACTTCAATTGTACAGAAATGTCTGTCCATCATGACTATATCTGTTTAAAATCTGTTTTCCGTTAATCAGCTGTCGCCCCCATACGAACGACAACTCTCAGAAGTTGAGAAACTTGTGCGAGCTAAGGACTAACAAGGTCTTTCCTTTTAACGTGTGATCCCAAACACGTCAAGTGACGTTACAAATTTCGATTAGTGTTCGTTATCACTTGACTCGAAAGTGATTTAATTATATTTTTATCGCTGAATGCATACAGAAATATATTGTCTTCTCTCATATTTTTGTTGAGTAAGGTTAGGTTAAGTCAGGTCCAAAGTGAGTGGGTCTATTCGACCCTCCACCGCAACCCGCAAAGGTTTATTGTGGCTCACACCTATTTACACTCGAGCAAATAAACCCAGCTTCCTTATGAATCCGATTAGTTTGTATGATGAGTGGTCTTTCAGGTCAGATGGTGAGAGTACGGCTCTGCCGAACTCTAAAAACCTGATTCGGTCCCCAGCGGGGCAGGTACAAATTATGTGCTCTGCTGTTTCATCATTTTCAGAGGCGACACACACTGTCTTCCGACAGCCCGAGTATCTGCATATGATGATTCAAATGACAGTGACCTTTGAGAAGTCCAACAACTGTTTGGTATCGAGCTTCGAAGGATGAATAAACGCCTTGGAGTGAGCCAATCCTGGAAGATTCTGCCAGAAGTCCATAAATCTTCTTGCCAATCAGGTGTTCAATCTTTGTTTGGCAAAGCCTAAAGCGATGCCAATGGCAGGTTCTGGTCCAATGAAGCTGCTTGCAGCACCCTGCTTTGCAATTGAGTAAGGTACCTTGAGTAAGGTACTGTTTCCCAGCATAATTATATTTTTGTAGGAAAATATTCAAAGTTTCGATTAGTTCATATTCGGACCAAATTAATATTAATGTACCGTTTTCGATAATAATATACTCGTAGAAATTGAATAGAAATGAACACTGAGTGGTAAGCAGGTGTTTTTTTGACAGCAGCATGAAAAACTACTTTCAAAAAATTATATCTGTTACNAGTGGTTAATGGAAAACACATTTAACATTCTTCAAACATATTTCATATGAAGATGTCGCATACAGATGAGCAACTGAAGAAAATTAAAAAAAAAACATCCAAACAAAGGGATAGGTACAAACAAGGAAAGTATGTTTGAATTGAAAGGAGTATATTTTTGGATAAGAAAGGTTCTGGCTTTATACAAAAAATATATGGAAATCATCTAAAAAAAGAAAGGAAGCAGTTTGAGTCACACGAAACAAAAATACTTTCGAAACAAATACTTTTATATGAACGCTGAATTATATGAAAAACACTTTTCTCTATTCCATAAATTCGTAAGGAATCAAATCAGATATCATTCACAGGATGTCTACACAATATAATTTATGAAAGAAGTAAAATTTCACTTACATGGAACACTGTCATCCTCACTGCTAGACATCTGATGTTCGCCGTAAGGCACTTATCGGCTCTTCAGTAGTAAATACGGATAACATTATAAGAAAAAACACTCCATTCATTCATAACTACGACTTTTTGTCACGAAATGGGTTGAATCCACCCAAGTTGAAAGGGTATATTTTTAAGAGAGATTAATTTTTGTGTAGAAATCCTGTGAATGATATCTGATTTGATTCCAGACGAATATTTGGAATACAAACGTATTAGGTTTTTTCGTGTAATCCAACCTTCATATAAAAGTATTTGTTTCGAAAGTATTTTATTTTGGTGTTTTTATATGAAAATAGCTGTTTCGAGATGGCTTTTTCTTCCAGTTTGTGTTTGAAAGTTACTTCTTTGCATGATCGACACATCTTTGTATAGAGTTGTTTTTTTTTTCAATTGATTGCTTCCTTCCTTTATTTGGAAAATTCCTACACTTTTTGTATCAAGATGGAGAAGTAGAACATCACACGCGCTCCCAAACTCATTCTTTCTTGTTTGATGGTTATTTAGATGTATTATTGGTTGGTAACTTTATACCATTCATATTGATTTCCAATGGGAATATTTTTGTCATGTTAGTGATGGATTTTTGAAAAATTAGTGAAAAACGATACATTCTATAGTAGAATAATATTTTCTGCTGTGCTCAGATTTTCAAAAGGGTCCATCGAATAATAATGATAATACAAGTAAATAAACTCAATGGATTTCAATCTTGACAAACATGTAATTAATGTGCTGGTGATAATTCGCGTTAATGAAGATCACATTTATTCTGCAGTTAATAAAAGCAACTTGATTATGGATATTTGGTGGTATTTTGGATGTAATTATCTGTAAAAACTATATTTTCATTAAATTATCTAAACCCCTACCAACAAATTCGTTGCGTGTAATTATCAATAAAATATATTTCATGTATTCCGTTAAATGTAATGAAACCTGCACATGCATTATTGTTGGTAGTTTGTTTATCTGACTTCTCCATATTCAACGAGTCAATTGCTCTTATGGTTCGTTTACAACATTATGGTAAACTCAATGAAAACAGTGAATATGCCGTAATTTTGATTAGTAAAACCACAATGTGTTTAACTTATCGTTGAAGTTTCTGAAAATATTCATTTGATAGTCGTTGTAACCAAAAACTGAAGGAATTACGAATAGTAATGTTACTTGATACTTAAATTTGGGTTAACTATGGAGATCAAGGCAGTGCCTAGATGGGTTTTTGGAGGTTTGAATCCCACTTTGAAAATTTTGAAATCGCAAATCAAATTGTGCAAATTTGCAAAATATCAGTTATATCATAGCGCAACAATTTATAACTTATGTTGATATGAACGTCATTTGATCTTGATGATGTTTACTTTGGGATGTCATACATAATTTTTGTTTGCTTCAAATATTCGGCAAAATATGATAGGTACGTCGTTTTCCTGCGTTGATAAAAATATATATATTTTTTCAATTGAAAAAAAATCTGTATATATTTATGTCCTTCATACTTTAAATATTTATTTAAATAATGAATGTTTTAAAATGTATGCCGATTTGAATTTGCCGCTATTCGAACGTCGAAGTGGTGGCATCTAAAAAACAGGTCGAAGGCTAACTAATGTTTGGAAGCTTGTTTTCTTAATGGCTCCAGAAGTTAACATGTAGGTACCTTCTTCTGCGTACTACTTGTTGAATGATTTGCATAACTTATAAGTGTTTTACGAGCTTCTTTAACAAAAACTGACTGCAATGGGATACTAGGAATTAGTGAAATATTTTTTTGTTTTCCAAACATAGGCATATGGCAACTGTCTAAATTCAAGAAGTGGATATCAATGAAAAAAATCAACCTATATGCCTTTCGAATTTCGAATTAATACTGGTTTTCTTTCCAATTTTTCTACTAAACTTCGTTCAATATTTAAGTTTATGTTGAAAGTGTTTCTAAGGAGAAGTCACAAAAAATAACTTGCAAAGAATATGAAAATCGGAAAAGGTATCAAATCGACTTTGGCACTTAATTATGAATATAATTTATTGGAAAAAATAACTTATTCCATAATTGATATGAACTGAATGAATTTTTTCTTGGATAAATCATCTAACTGGCGAATATAAAAAGACGATATTCCAAATTCAGACCAGTTTAGTTATGAAATTATGAATTCATTTCCGATTTCAACACACTAAACTATATTTTTCGGGAAGAACGGTTTCGGCTTTCTACTTCTCCATCTTCATACAAAAAAATGTTGAGAAATAGAAAGCCAAAATGTTTATTTCACAAAAATTGATCTCTCCTAAAAATATACTCCTTTCAATTTAAGCTAAATTATATATAATTCAAAAAGAGACTTTGAATTCTAATTTGATTTCAATGATAGAATGTAAGAATATGCGAACAATAATTTCGGATAACGTCAAGTTTGTTGATCCAAAACATGCATATTTACTTTCGTTAATACCTATGAATTTATTAAAAAATTAGTTTTGATATATAAGGCTATTGATTCGGAAAACATTGTTGAAATGAGCTTTCTTGATTTTTACTAGTTCTGAATTACATATACGTTTGTATTTGCTACAAGTTTTTGCACGGAACATTATTGAACTCTCCCATTAAGAGGAAAATCGGATGTATCTCTCTTTTGAATGTAAAACTGATTTGTTCTTTATTCAAATTTTTGCACGGGAAGATAACCCGACCCCTTCACCATTTTATCGCATACAAAATTGAAATTTCAACTGAGACTATTTTACTGATATTCGTAATTATCTTGAAGTTTCTGGTAATTCGTGTTTCCAGCCATATAGTTATCCAAAAATACAATATCGGAAATACATTTTCGATATTGACATGATAATATACAAAAGGTGGCAGATACACGTTAAAGAAACTGTGGGAATGATTCCTTTATCGAAAGCGCTACTCGGTACTAGCAATTCTTAAATAGATTTGTGAGAATATTTCAAAAAAGACTGATGGTTATATCAATAGTATCGCACATGAATATAGAATTCGATCGATAATGAATTGAATGAATAATATTTGTGAACGAATGATTATGTTTTTGTGGCAATAAGAAAAGTATATTGATATTTTTGGCTCTTGATACTGTTTAATAAATGTAAGACGTCAGTGAAGTTGTCCACTGAATAAAACATTTTTTCCAGAAAGTTATATTGAGTAAGAAGAAGCCCGATTTCATTACTATGCATAACTAAAAACAGCGATTGAGCAATAGCTGGCCATTGTTTCGATATCAGCTATTGAGACACATGTTTATAGTTCACAAAGTTTGGAACATAGGAAATAACTCCAGATAATACTTATTTGAAACTCGATTATAACCTGAAAGTTTCCATAAAGTCTATAGATTGCATAAAGTTGTATTCATCTAGGTCTTATTTTGTTTATCACTAAAAAAATGTTTCAAGTGACCAAGCGCATTTTATACTGTTTTTCAACTTACCACCTTCAAATCGTAGTATTTGCTGCAAATGAAAAGAGAATTCTGACTACGAATTATTTTCTGCTATCAAAGTTTTTGTATCACAGTCAACGTGTAATATTTCACCGTCATAAATTCACACTAATTTAAATAGTATGTTTGTCATTAGTGTATATAGTATTAAATCAAGTACATTTTTACTAACCACTAGATGAACGGGTACTTAAGAGAGTCAATAATATTTCATAATACAAATGGGGGGTTTAAGTAATTTCCCGCCCCAAACGATGATTTCAGGCAGAAGTTATTGGATAGTATGACACAGATTTTAGTATTGTTCGGTTCGAAATGTACAACGTTTTAACGTGGAATATGTAAATAAATATATACTTGTTATTTCATCGGTATACCATCTTTGGTAAATATATAGAGTAAGCTCCTATAAGTACCGGTTTCTATCTAAATGAAAACGGATGGTTTCTAGGTTTATTGCGTTATTTGAATTACGTTTCAAAATTTGAAATATTCCGATCAGTTCCCGAGATATTCGAAAAGCACCAAAATTCGCCAATTTCGTTTTTCTGGAGTTATTTAAAATAAAAAACACTTCCTCTTGGGCACTGTTCAAACTATACAAGATGGCGCTTACACTGATGTATTATAACACGTAATCAAAATTTCATAACTTTTGAATCTTGAAACATCACCTAAATAAGCAACTTTTTCTTAAACCGACTTTGTACCTCTAAGGGATGCCAGTTTTCTCATGCTTTTCCTCTTTATATCGGACACACTCTATATGTTAGCACTTTCTTTGGCCAGAAGAACTTATTAAGTGAAGTATTCATTTGATTATGTTAAATACAGAGTTTATTAACAATAGATACATTTTTATTAAAACCGCAACTTTGATCAGTTCAAATGTTTAATATTAGTGAAGAGTATGGATTATTATCTAAAGTTGAATATGCTAGTGTCAAAAAAATCGTTTTTTTTAAAGCCAGTTACACCTGAAGATGTTAAAATATTGATTGGTAATTTGAAATCTTCCAACTCAAGTGGATTTGATGAAATATCAAATGCCCTACTAAAAAAATCGTATGCAGGCTCATGTGAACCATTGGCTTTTCTTATCAATCTTTGTTATTCTGAAGGAATTTTCCCATGCTTGAAGTTAGCTGTGGTTGTGCCATTATACAAAAAAGGTGATTCTGTTGACTTTTCCAATTATAGAGCCATCAGTTTCTTATCAAGTATCTCTAAACTCATTGAAATGGACATCACTAATCAACTCTCATCATTCTTGTGGAGTCAGAGACTGTTATCCAGAAATCAACATGGATTCTGTTAAAATATTAGCACAGAATCTGCTCTGTGTGATATTCAAAAATGTCTTGTAGACAATCTTGATAAGGGAAAATATGCTCTGGGTCTTTTAATTGACTTTTCAAGAGCTTTCGACTTAGTCAATCATAGGCTTTTATGTAGTAAGTTAGAATCGTATGGAGTTAGGGGGATTCCGCTAAAATTATTTGAATCATATTTGAATGGCAGAAGTCAGGTTGTTAGACTGAATGGAGTTACCGTGAAATAAATCGAGGTGTACCCCAAGGATCTGTATTGGGACCTTTATTGTTCAATATATTTGTAAATGATATAATCCGTCTGATGGAAAGAAACCACGATATGAAAATAGTGTGTTATGCACACAATACCAATTCACTAATTTTTGAAAAAAAAACATAGACATGCTGCTACTGAGTAAAACTGAAAAGATTTATGAAGATATCATTCGTTGGACTGAAAAGAATTGTCTGTTACTGAATCATAACAAATAAGTCACAGTATTTTTTGGGCGCTCCAAACAAAGATCACCTGTGTTATTAAAAAATACAGTAAAACAAATAACTTGTAGTGATGAGGTGAAACTTTTGGGAGTAATTTTCGACAAACATATGCAATGGGCGAGTCATACAGAACTATTGTCTAATAAACTGAGAAGTAGTTGCTACAGCATAAAGTATATGAAAGACCACTGCAGCAAAAATATCTTGCTTACGCTGTAATTTGCACATTTTCACTCCCACATGAAGTATGGTATACTGAATTGGGGAAATAGTGCCTGTATGAATCGGATCTTCATTCTTCAAAAATACGCAATTCGAATTATGGAAAGTATTGATATGAGAACCAATCGTCGTCAATACTTTATAACTCTTGGTGTATTAACAGTTTACAGTTTATATATACTGGAAGCTTGCACTTATATCTATAAGATCTATAAGAATAAAAATAAGTTTGCAATAGATAACGATCATTGATATTACACCCGTCATAGAAATCACTTGCAGCCTGATTTTTATCGCACATCTCTGTATCAAAGAAATTTTTATTGTATTGGTTGTAAGCTCTATAATATTCTTGATGATCATATAAAATCATCCCCCAATGTTCATATTTTTAAATCAAGACTGAAAAAGATCCTACTTAGTAAGTGTTGTTATTCCATAGACGATTTCTTTTTATGATAATAATTTTTTATTTTTAAACTATATAATTGATTTTTTTATATATACATGTATATGTAAATTTGTATTGTTGACATGTCCTTCTTCAATGTAATGATGTTACTGAAATATTGACGTTTTCAATCATTTATGTAACCTTTGTGCATTCAAATGATAAAATAAAGGAATATTATTGTTATTATTATTATTGCCACAAGTATTTCAGTTCACTAGTGAGTAGTGCTTTTGAGTAATTCAAAGTTGTTTAAAAGTAACAACTCAAGACTGTCAAGGTCATTTTTTTATTTGGATAACAGAACTGTGCCCAGTCAGGTATGAAGTGAATTTTTTTCTTAATGAGAGGAACACGCGTTTTTTTGCAGTGAGGGGAACATGAAAGTATTCAAAAAAATTATTTGCTCAATGAACTTGAAGTCACATTGGCCGATATATCGAGGAACGTAATCGATAAAAACGAGCCTAAAGCAACCCCATATAAGTAATGGCATATTAAATGCATCGTAGTGCTTATGATGCGTGCAAAGTGTGTCCCCTCACCAAATATGCGTTTCTGTGCCAAGGACGGCCGATTAGGGATGAAGGCCCAGCGGGGAAGAGAATGCGGCCCTTGACGTCGACGAGGAGAAAAGTATCGTTATGCCAATTAGCGTCACTTAAATGAATCGCGACAGAAGTTCAGATCTCTGAATTGGAGATGAACTGGTGGGTGAGTGGTTCGTGAAGCAGCTCTTTGTAAATGCTTCATACCATTCTGGTAGTGACCAAAGCGACTGAAAACGCTTAATAAGTACTGAAAAATGCGTTCTTGAATCTCCAAATCTCAATATTGGCGGTTGTTGTATTTTCATTATATTACTTCTGACCAATGAGTACTAAACTATTATCAATTTTTGTGCCTTTGATTGTTAACAATTTGATTTTTTCCATCAGATATTTTATCGAAATACTGAATATATGCAGGTTACCAGTTCTTCTGTGCATTTTTTACATATTTTGATAATTGCTGGTCATTCAGAATACAATAGCAATATTTTTTTGAATCTACAGTATTTATCGTTATCAAGATACGCGATTTGAAACTTGGTGTTTGTCAAAAGCTAGTATGACGTCACTAGATATGTGCGACTGCCAGTACTCTCAATTATATTAAGACTTCGTTTTTGGAATAAAAAAGTGAAAATGAGCCTGTTGAAAAAAGTAACCATCAAAGTTGAATCTATACTTCGTGGCAACACATTTGCTTTGTTACAGTCAATTTATTGTCGTTGCCAGAATATTTTTCAGCGAATTTTTTTTCGATTTTATCAAAGATTGACTTCATTTTCTCAAAAATCTCGAAATTTGGAGGTCATTAGGTACAAAATAATAGTGATCAGTTTTTTTTTCATGGGAGTTAAATGAGCATGGTTTTTGTAGGAAACAAATTTATATCTAATAGTGGATGTATATTTTGAGAATAAAAATAAAAATGAAGTTTGCTATGTGGAATCAAAAACTCAGTACGTTTCCTATCTTCATCCCGCCTGTACTTAATGACATTTAATTTGATACATGACTGAGTTGAAAGATTCTATTTTTGGAAGAAAAATAATAAATTAGGTTTCAATTCGACATACTGAGATTTCAATAGGAGCTGTTGATGAAATTTGCGGTGGCTTATGAAAAATATATAGTTGAATATATATTACTTTGGAAAATACTAAATATTACTTGAATCGAACTACGTCATAATGAAAACTTTTCTCTAATTTCTGTTTTATTTTCGTGAAATTTTTCGAAGTAGATAAGACAGGAAATACAGTAAACAGTATTTGTAGTATTTCAAGCAATACATCGATAACATCTGTTTTCAACCCTCTATCAAAATTATATAGTAGACATAGACATTGAAAAGACAATTTTTCGGAAAAAAGTATGTCAAGCAAATAAGTGGAGTGGTATCAAATTTTGTTACTCATTATCTTGCTCAATTCATATTCTTGAGTTGACATTCTCAATTCTTATCCTTTTCCATTTGTTACATTTTGATAAAGGAGTGCATAGTTTTTTTCACAAATCTGTTTGTTTTGAAGAATAGATACGGTTCAACTGAACAGAGCACAATTTGCGATAAAAGGAAATCATTAAAATATTTTCATTGGAAAAACTCTTTAAAATTAAAACGGACCTTACATAAATAGTCTGTCCACATACCTATTAGGTAGGTACTCCAAGTTGGCATCATCAGGAGTTGAACACCATTGTTAAAATTTAGAGAAACTTACATTAATTTACAAAAAACCGCAAGATTCTGAAAAAATCTCTACCCCTCTATTTTTCTATCAATATATTTGAATAGAAACAGCAAATGTGAAAGGAATGAAAGTAATACCTATACAATTTGCATATTATCTACTGATTTTTCTTTCAGAAACAAATCGGGAAAAGCCATATAAAACTACTTTTTTCATGCATTGAATTACTTATTAATGATTATTTTTCATAAATTTTCACATCAAGTTCATCAAGTCAAATTTATGGGTTCATTCTTCTTTTGGTAAAAGAAAGACTCATACCTAGACTCTTTTTCATTTGATAATATGGCCAAATTGTGTAATTATATTTCCAAAAAAAAAAAAATCAGAGCAATGAGTTCTTAATAATAAAACACTCACAAATTAGTTTCTTGGAAACTAAGTGAAAAGAGGAAAAAAAGTCACTGAATGGGGGGTCAAGAATTTTGTTGGTCACAACTCTACGCAAGTTACCGTAAGTTCATTTTGTCAATTATTATTATATTATCACTTTTCGGCTCAGTTCAACGAATCTATTTATTGTTTTGGTTCTCAGTAAACCTGATGAAAGTTAAAATATAGAAATGGTTCACAGAACATGAAAATCGTCCACCACCACCATATTTGGCGAAGGTGCTGTGTTTATTGTATTCTTTCGTCTTAATAGGCTGAACAATAGAAGCAAAATCTTTCTTCTCTCAATTCCCAAAAGTATCATTGAGGCATGTGTGAAACTTTTTGAAAGTTTATATCTACTCAAGTAACGCCTTTCTTGACCGATATGATAATATAATAATTGGAAAGTGTACATCAGATTGTTCAGATTGGGTAGCACAGCTGAAACTTGAGACCTTATTTTTGAAAGAAAAACAGAAAATAGCTCAGATCCTTTGACTGATTTGAATTTCTAAAGATATTGCGAACTCAACCATATGATCTCCAACACTCCCTATTTCATAATTTTGAGGGAAATTCAACCACAAACACATTATTGCAATGCAATTGAGAATTTGGTTCCATATAATGTGGAAGATCTCCATCTTGTTGAAAAAAGGGGATTCTCAGAACGTTTATAATACAATTCAGAGTATACTGAGTAATTTGATTATTCGGAGTTATATCGAAAGAATGAAGATACATTTGACCGTTTTCATTTTGAGAAGTATTGGATTCTGAAATTATTGAAGAATATTTGACGGTGATAATGATTTTTAGGCTATTTGTCAGTTCCTGAATCCACGTCATTGTATCGAGATTGAATTGCAATTTTAGCTTCGTGTTTCGAAAATTAAGGAATAGCTGAACAGCTCAAAATTTTCATTTAAATTCATTCAGGAAGGAACGTCGTTGAGCACTAGATACAAGGGTTTATGGAAATAAGATTAGTGAAAAAACATGAAAGAGCGAAGTCTGAAAAATTGAGGAGTTGCAGGTGTAGGACATTTAGTGATGATGGACAGCATTCAATCTCTGAGACTATTTCTGGAGAGCAGCATTGAATTCCAGAGCAATTGAAATTCCATAGTTTCAACCTGCAATACGTACAAGAATTGAAT
Source organism: Leptinotarsa decemlineata (assembly GCF_000500325.1). NCBI lineage: Eukaryota > Metazoa > Arthropoda > Insecta > Coleoptera > Chrysomelidae > Leptinotarsa > Leptinotarsa decemlineata. Next base: position 90,004 of record NW_019289440.1, read on the forward strand.
GAAAATGATTGTATGGAGTTTTGTGAATTCATAAGTCAGTTATTAATTGATTATAATAATGATTGAGGCAGAAGAACCGCAAATTAGCGCCGTGCAGGGTCTCCGCAAGAATGTTAAGAATAGAGTGAAGTTATTTTGAATATTGGTTATAGGTACGTTTGTTGGAAATGAAATGGATAACATTTAGAAATAATTTACTTGATAATGTTTCAGGTAATGATAAAATAATCTTCATTCACATTAATTAAAAAACGATGGATCTGAACAGTTTTCAGTTTTCTTAGGACAAACTAGGTGATACGTTTTAGCTGGGACACATTTATACATCTTGCCATAGTGGAGAAATGTTATGAAACGATGACGTGATTTACAGAATAGAATAGAGAATTGTCGGAGCTTTTACGTGTCCCACTTATAGGGGGAAATTTTACCTTGATGGATCGTTTGATACCACTTGACTTTCTGCTTGTCATTTTTTTTCCTTCATCTGTCCGCACTGTAAAAACCACCACCAATGGAAACAACACACAACAAGAAAACGTTAACATCAAGGATCGCATGTGATAAAAACTAAACGCCAGCAAAAAAGCATCAAAAAATATATAAGCAGAGATAATAAGTTGACATGCCCTGGTTCGAGGAGAGGAGTCTGTTTGTAGGAAACACACAGATCCGCCGGTACGAACCAGGAGTGTGTGAAGGCCGGGTTCAGGTTGACTCCTAATCCGATGGACGGCTGGTGCCTCTGGAAGCTGGACGACACTGCGTAGTCCATGGCGACCGCCTGATAAGGCAGCATGTTGACACAGAATCACAGAACACTATATACGTGCAGGGCAACGCGCTTCGCGACGCGCTGTGCCTTCAGCGGACAACGGGTGACTAATGAGCAAGGACTAACGAGCAGAAAGACGCGAGTGGGCGTATGCGGGCGGATGCAAGCACGCGACTGATTGGACTGAAACCACGCAGCCGGCATTAGCGCACCTCCGAACGGTTCGCTATTCGCTCCACGGACCGCCCACATTTCACTTGCCTCGCTCGACGGCATCAACAAGTAGCCAATACACCGACGGCGAGGACGTCGCGGACGCGTCGAAACTCGGCCGCAGCCGTGTGTTATCTATGATTTTATTATGTATATCTGCGTGTGCGGGCGCTTGCCCGGACGTAAGAACTTTCGCCACGAGCGGGTTATGGTCTGAGGATGGATACGGAGTGCTGAAACGGATAAGAGTTTAAAGGGAAGGGTTATAAATTTTGATCGACCTAAAATAACGAATGGAGTCAGTGCACTGATTTTGGCCCTTTTATGTGAAAAAATGGTCTTTGTGAGTTAATCACATATACAAGGTGTACTGTGAATGCCATTTTGATATTTGAGGGAATGGATCTGGGAAGAAAACTCTCAAAAATCTATACCCTAAAAAGCTTCAGTTATGGCGTTAAGCTTTCAATATTTCATTCAACTCCATTATAGGCCTCGTATATTTCTGAAGCTACTTCGGGCGAAAAAAATATTCAATATTTTATAAGGTGTTACCTTTTTCGGGTTCGATCATTTTAAACTTGAATATTTTGCGACTTTACTGGCTACTTTTCCTATATAAAGAGATTATTCGTTCTGTGTTCAAATAATCTTATCTCTGATACTTATTTAACACAGTCAGTTGTTTGGGGTGATTTTTGAAATGATCAAAAAACATAATTAAATCATGTTGAGCGTTAGTAAAGATAAATTATTACAAATCTCACCATTCTTAGGTACTAAAATATGATATAAGCAGAAAAAGTTTCCGATATAGTATTCATTGGTTTGAAAGTCCTATTTATATGATATTATGATTGCCATGAAGGATTGCATCTTATTTGCGTAGCTACGTATCTACGTAGCCTACGAAGTTAAAGATAAACATTTCTCATCAAAATTCTATGACCCAATCCATTTCAATAAGCTGAAGAAAAAAGTTTATTAACACAAACTAACCTATAATCTGCAACCTAACCTACGAAGTTGAAGAGATATGCGTTCTATGAAAAATAACGTAACCTACGGACTTGAAGAAAAAAGTTTTTTATTAAAAAGTAACCCAACCCAAAATCTAACTTGTCTATGAAGTTGAAGAGGACTGCAATAATTCATATAAATGTAGGTATATGCAATCTAGTAGATATAGTTAGGCATAAAGATTCCCTCTTATCTTATTTGCTGGAATGACTGTTATTCGTATCTACTTCCAAACTCTAAAACTAATTTAAATTACAAATTACATGGTGTGAAATTCTATCTATCATGGATATTTGAGAGGATTTAAAATAAGTGATTACATGAAAATATCGAAACATTCGATATGTATGTGGTGTAAATTTTTGGGTTAATAATGCTTCCCAAACTGTGTCCCAAGCAGCCACTGGACTCAATAATCTGTATCTAATTAAGGCTAAATGAATTTTTGTCACTGAAAATGATTTTGTCAAATTTCACCAAAATCCGATAAGAAATATTTACAATATTAATACCAAAAATGAAAGTTTAATACTCTACATTTCGTAAACAATGCATATTGACTTTTTTTTCTTCAAATCACCTTCTGATGACTTTCCCACATTTTTTCACTGCAATTGGGAAACACCTTGTAAAGAATTGTTTTTATTGTTTTCTTATATATTCCCACAAAATATTCGTTATGAAATAGTTGATAAAAATTTATACCTGTTGCTAAATATCATTTGAATAGGTAACCCTTACAAAATCCAAAATGTCTAGGCAGCTCAAAAGTAATTAACTAACTAAAATCCCGCTAGGACAAACAATTACGGAAGCTTATCGACTATATATCGCGTCTCACGTCGCAGATAACCTATAATATGAACCTAGGAACATTAAAACAGCCATGTTACTGACACGTCTCCCTCATATAGATTCAGAAAAGCGATAGTCAAATTTTAATATTTGAATGCAATTCAACCCTTTCTAGGAGTACGTACGTTGTTCGTAATCAGTGCAGTGTCATAAGGTTGGAAGGGATGTTAGGTTTTTCAGACGTATAAAGGTAACAAAATGACATAGGAAAATCTGCCAAAGATCTCACTGATCGTCTTTTACTTCCTTAGGGTGTAGTTATATTCCATATTTTGTGAAACTTTAGTTGACAGACCATCAATCAGATTTTCTCAACTATCAGATTTTTATGAAATAGCTGTAAGTATCATCAGCAAATTCCATTTTTTTTATTCCCTAAGCACTACAGCCTCTTGGGCTTATTGCGTTTATTCTCGCATCTTCTCATGACACCCATGAGCAAATTCCATTATTCAAGTTGATATCTTAAATGAAAACAGACTAAATACATATTTTTGATAGTATGGGTCCTAATACTGTGTCTTGAGGTATAACACAATCAATTACTTTCACTGTATACTTCAACTATTTTCGAGACAAGTCACCCTGAAAGCATTGTTAAAGCTGGGGTTGCTTCCTAGGGTAATGCATTCTCATTTAATTGAATGATAGCAGTGTCAATTTAGGATGCAAACTCCTACGAAAGTGAATCATTTTTAGCTTTTTCACGACGATCTGGTACAACTCCCCCAGAGTTCCCTTCACTGAAATAAGATAGGAACGGGCAAACATATTTGTGGCAAAAACTTCCTCGATGACTAGATATGTTGGTTTTTGTGTTGTTGCCGCAGAGAAAGTTCTTCAATGAGGCACATATCAATAAATCAGGCATGCATTGTTTGTATGATTGCCTATTGTGTGTCCTCAAACATTTAACTTGGTTAACAACTGGTGTTATTTTGATGAACATTGAGTTTAGGCGTGAGGAGAGCGTCTAGGGTACGAAAAAATAAAGTAGGAAATCCAAAATTACTGGAGTTTTTAACCAACATCAATCCGTTATTTTTAACACCTCGACACGTGTTTCATTCACCAAGTGATCATCTTCAAGAGGAAGATTACAGTTCAATCTTCTTCTGGAAGATGATCACTTGGTGATTGAAACACCTGCTGAAGTGTTAGAAATTACGGTTTGGTGTTGGGATAAAACTCTAGTAATATTCATTACTACAGCAAAGGTTCCAAATAGTTCATTATAACTCAGAAATCAAAGTCTAATGTTTAGTAATATGAAAATAATGATTGATGTACGAAATTATCTCTGTCTGAATTCAATCACTATGTTTAACCATATTCTTCATGTTTCTCTATACTTTTTGACTGGGGTTATAACGTTGTTCCTCCCCTTGATATGAAAATTCGGAAAATGCTGGTCCTCATCTAGACATTAGTTAAAACTCAGGCTAGTTGTTATTAAGTTGATGATAATATCGGATATTCTGCTTTTGCACGTGATAATTTTCCAATTTTTTTTTGTATTCTAACATTTTACAATTGCAAACTGTATCGATCTTCAGTTCCTTTCGAAGTATTTGAAGCCATCTATGTCAGACAGTAGCAGGTTGGTTATAGTGAGTTCCATTCAGTTAATCATCGTTATTGTGAATGCTTCTGTATCTGTAGAGTAGGGAGGGTGAGTGTAGGCCCACAGCACTTAGCCAAATGTGACCCATCTTACATCCTCCAGAGGAGTTGTCCTCCTAGGTCATTGTCCATCCTGTCCTTTCCAGTAAGGTGGACAGGTCACTAGAAAGCATCATCTCCTTTATATTGATTAGTCTTATTTATAATAAATTTTAACTTACCACTTGCCGGAGACGTCTCCGTTATATCGGCAGGTGTAGGTGCAGACTCGCCGAACACAAACTCTTTTATTGACGATAACTCCGGACACTCGCATAGGACATGCCTGACAGTTTCATCTTCCTGTTCACATCTCCTGCATAGCGGTGTATCCACTAGCCCCATATTATGGAGGTGTTTCCTTAGTTGACAGTGGCCAGTCAGATATTCTACTGTAAGGTGTAGATTTTTACTGGTCACCGCCAGATATTTCTTCGGCGCCAGCTTCCCAGGGCCGCCTGGGGTGATCCTGACAAGATTACATCCTTTGATTTTATCCCATCTCTCTAGGGGGGCTAGTAGACCGTGGTCGAGTGGAACCCGGGGTACCAAACATTTCGTGTGCTACTGCGGCAGACATCGGATCGGTGGTATGCGATTATATAAACTTCCAACCTCAAAAATTTTATCATTCAGTTTTTTTAACTGTCTCTTTTTCTTCGCAGTTTCTTTTTTTATTATGGTATTTACTGTATTCGTCAAGTTTGGTGATGTATTTTTGCAGCATACCCTCAATTCAAATTCATTTAAAAAAAACTCAATTGACGTCTTCAGAGATGTAACTCGCGTCGAGAAGAGTATTGCAATTCTGGTGATTGTGAAAAGTGCTTGTTTTAAATTTCTTCTACGTCAGAGATTACAGTTTCATCTTTAATTAATTTTGACTACCTTAACAGAGCGAATACAATTATTTTATTAACTAGTGAAAGCAGACAAATACACTGACACCTGTCGGATATAATCCAACGCCCTTCGTGGTATTAGCCAGCTGAGTAGATGTTTTCTGATAGGTGGTTTCTGAACGAATTGTTCTTTTAGATGATTTGGGATAAATAGGTACAGAGAAAAATACTTATTTACTAGTAATAATATATTTTATAGAACATATTAAAGCCTACTTAGTTTGGATGATTCTAATTCCTTTAAAAATGAAGATGTAACTATAGCGTTTGAAGACAATAATAATTTGAGAATGTTTATTGAAAATAATGAAGAAGAGAGTCATGTGTCAGATAGATCAGGAGTGTATGAATTGTTTCGTGGCTCATGTCCGATGTTTTACACAGGTCAAACTGGGAGGACATTTAAAGCAGGCATAAAAGAACATAGAAACAGTTTTCAGAATGGAAAAATAAATTCCATGTATGCTACTCACTTTCTCACAGAGGGAAATGAGTTCAATCATGAATTCAAAACTCTCATTTCCAGAAGTAAGGTTTGGAACTGCGGGATTTTTCATAGAAAACAATGTGGAAGTGGCATTATGCCACATGCCGGGTTATCTGATTTCCTTTTCAATGCCAAAGATAAGGTGGACAAGTTGGAGAAATCTGGAGTTTATGAGCTTAAGTGTCCGGAGTGTAATAGTGTTTATGTGGGATAATGTGGCCGAAATTTCTCAAAACCTTATGCTGAACATGAAAGGTCCTTCAGACTAGGTAAAATGATTCCACGTTTTCAAACCAATCCGTGAAATGCAACCACAAGTTCTCGAATCTAAACGAAACGGAAATTTTGCACTATGCAAGCGAGGGTTGGAAACTCAATCATTTGGAATCCTTAAAAAATCATGAGCATAAGCATTGCTAATGTAATCTGCTAAATGATCAAATCGATCTAGTTTACTAACCAGTTTTCAGCTTAGCGTATCCATATTGTCACAGGTAAACAAATTATATAAAGACTAACATTATGATTTATTTTCAGTTTATTGTAACTGTTTGAAAATGTCCTTATAGGACGAGACTGCAGCAACATTAGTTACAAATATAACTGGTATAAAAACATAGGAAGGAAATCGTGTCTCGTTTTGATAATGTGACAAATTAATGAATTAACAGTCTCAAACAAATTTATTTCCAAAAATATTTCAATAACCACAAACGAATTTATTTATCACAACACTTAACAACTAACGCTTAATTTAATTCCACTATTTGAATTTCTTGTTCAGTCGCTCGATTCACTTACTGATCTGCCCTCTTGGTTCAGGAAGACATGCTTATATCGGTAACGGTCCTTTCTGGAATTCTGTAGTCGGTTCGGTACTAGAATTTTACCGGTGATTCCCGACTGCATTCTTTTGAGGTGAGGTCATGTTTTTGTTCGATGAATCGACTGGCCTATCGGTCAGGGGCAGCTTCAGATTCGTTACAATGATCTTTTATAGTGTACAAATGTTTGTACAAATACCAATCGAATAACTACCTGTTGGTGCAACCATTCAAATTGAAACGATCAATTCGGCATATCCCCGAAAACACTTTATGTCACGCCACTGTCCATCGTACATATCTCGGCGATTAGTGGAAGAGCATAGAACACGGAGCGTATCTGATCTGCAACAGTCCGTTTCGGCGACTCGAAAACAAATGAAGAACAGTACAACTGGGGTTTGGTAGGGTTTCGGGTTCTTGTTAGGCGTGCAATTAGAATATCTTAATTTGTATCTCAGCGATGGGCTTGACCCTCTGCTTTAATATATTCCATTGCTCCATTCGGATGCGTATTATATGGAGTAGATGTCGAGACTCGAATTTTCTTGTTGGCGACTCGGCTGTTTTCCAGTCTAGTCTGGGTAGGGGTTAATGAATGACGTCGTCTAGTTTTTATTGAAGTCGCCGAGCAACACAAAGGGTGAATGTTACTGCTGAATGCTTCTCTACTTCTGCTTTCATGTGTTCATAAACATCTGAGTTTAGTTCTTTCTAAAAAACTAGCGAACCTCCTGGGCTTTACACGGGTGCAATTCAGTGTCATAATTTTCTTGTCGAACTTAGCTCAAGTCCGCAGCTTTTCGTATCCTTCGCAGGATACGAATTAAAATAAATATCTACTGAGGTTTGTTGGGTAACAGGTTTTAATTATCTCAGAAAAAAGGTGTTTTCTTGCTGACATTTCGAATTCATTTACATTTTTTTCAGGCCTCGAAAAGGAGTTTTTCCATGTTGAAACTATAACTAAATGTAAACATCATCAGTCGTGTTAGGTAGGCACATATAAGAAATAGAAATCACCGTAACAAACAAAATATTCAAAACCGACACCACACAATGACATGCTGGAATAAACGAATGTCTTTGTTTATAATGAAATTATCTATAATAAAAGTATAGATGAAGCATTTTGTTTGTTTCATTTCATTGTGGAATGTTGATCTTAAATAGTTTTTTGCTACAGTGTTTTTAATTTATTATATGCATTTTGGGAAAACTCTTTTCGAGCCCTGAAGAATAATTCAATTAAATTCGAAACGTCGAGAAGAACACAATTGTTTTTTGAGAAGAAATTGATCCTGTTACTCAACAAACTTTCAACTGATTATAATAGGAACATACAGTGCTTTTCTTTAATGCCCCCCTTTTATTTTTTGAACGGGTCAACTCAAAAAATTGAAATTTGCGATAATGAAATTAATACATGAATACTTCATTTTGAAGTGAAATTGACAGATGAAACTTTCAAGATGGCGACTAGGCGCCATCTGAAAAAAAATTAAATGGAAAGGGGGGTCTTGTGACATATATTTTTGAAGCTCCTGACAAATGCTTCACAACTCTAGAATATAATGTCAATATCTTCAACTACTACAAAATGGCGGACTTTTTAATAATACCCTGATACCTACATTGATATTTAACTACATAATATGAGGTAATAAGCTTGAGGTCAGTTCAGAAGTTGCTCGAAATGGTTGCCTTGAACTTCTTGACATATGAACAGCCTATCCGATATTTTCGAACACAGTAACGTCAATATCTCTACAAATATTTATTATTCTCTGAAATTATTTGCACTTGCTGTTCTTCCGGAATGGACGGATGACCTGGGGGCTTTTTGTTATGTACACTACCGGTAGTTGTGAATTTGGATACAAGTTTCCTCAAATATTTTCTACAGATAGGATGATTCGGAAAATTGAAAATCATTTCGGCCTCGTGAAAGTTACGTGTCTTCCAATGGGCGAGAATTGACCATTTTCATACTAGTAAAACCGAAAACTAACTGATAATAGTATAACTGAACAATGATTTTCATTGTTGTACTGACATTTTTAGTCGTTTTCATGAACAAAAAATAACTTAACAAATCTTATCGAGTTGTTGGAACTGCCATATAGCAGATAAAAAGGAATATATCTAGAAATATCGATATTAATGTGTTTGTCTTCAGGAAATTATTGAATGTTCCGCCATTTTGTAGTAGGTGAAGATATTGACTTCATATTCAAGGTTTGTGTAGTATTCGTCAGGAGCTTCAAAATGATGTGTCACAAGATCCCCCTTTCCTTTTAATTTTTTCCCAGATGGCGCCCAATCGCCATCCTGAAGGTTTCATCTGTCAATTTCACTTCAAAATGAAGTATTCATGCATTAATTTCATGATCCCAAATTTTAATTATTTGAGTTGACCCGTTCAAAAAATAAAAGGGGGAGGGAGGGACATTAAAGAAATGCATTGTATATTATTTTCTATTCAAACATGAAATTGCTGGTAGTTTATCTCATACTTTATGAAACATTGGTGAAATAGAGCCATCATTTGTATTTCTGAACTATTATGTTGCAATAATAGTAGCATTACATAAATCATGGATTTGTATTTTCATTATAAATAATTGGAACATTTTTGTTATAACTTCTAGATCCTAACGTCTACTCTTACATATACAATTTTGGTATTGTGATAAATCAAATTACGACTCCAAAATTCAAAGTACAACATTACTGTAGAAGCATTTTTTGTTGGAGGTTGAAAAAAAATTATTTATTTTTGTTTCTTCATTCTAAGAATGAATCGACTACCTTCCGTCCAATCTATTAGTACCCATTATGTCTAAAACAAGTGTTTTATGGGAAATCGCGCCATGCACTGCTGCATATTCCTTTTATCTGAAGCAAATTGTACTGGGTATTTTAAGGGCGAAAACGTCATCGTAAAAAGCGAAATCCACTAAAGCCAATCAAGAGAATCGCCGGCTTTTCAAATCCCGTTAGTGGTCGTCCGCCCTATATTATTATTTGTCAAGAAAGTAGTAATCTTAAATTGGCACTAACGAATCCTATTGAATAAATTCCGAACGTATAGACCTGCTAATCGATAGTGGGGTTCCGATTCAATGCCCTCCTCGAATACTACGTATTAGGGCTAGCAACGTGGCCTTTTCCACAAACTTTCCTGCTATTTTCATCGAATCGTCCGACGACTGTCATAAATTTATGTTTCGTGCGGTTGTTGTCAAACAAAACGAAATATATTTTCTGTATCGGTTATTTAGTGGAAGCAAATGAAGAAACGAAGGCATTTATGAAATAATAAATACTATAAGTGGTCCTTCTATGTAAATATAATATACCTATATCTTCCATAGCTTTTTTTCTATTTGGCTTCTGACTTGTTCCATTTCTAAACACTGCAGGCTCCTGGACAACTTGTTTTTTTCTCCCTATTGTCCCGTTCTTTAAAATTTTTTAATAATTTTCAAGTACAAATCATGAAATTATAAAACAACAAAAATTAATTGGCGCTCCAGGGCGACTTCATTGATTCCAGTGGCGCATTTGCTTTTTCAGCTGCAGGAAAACCCGGAAAAACCTGCAGCACCACATCATCTGAAGATCTTGATCTAACAATGTCCTCTCTCTCATAAAACAAAATGTAGGGTGTCTCCAGAGGCTCCAATAAATTCAATGCATCACCAGAACACTTCGTGACACGACTATCGTCAAACTCAAACCAGTCCGTTTCGTCTTTGACCAAGGCCAGATTGAAGTGTTGATCTATTTCGAAAATTCGTGAGAGTTTCGTGCTTCCGTCAGAGGTTGAGTCATGTTTGAAGATCATCAGTGTTATTATTAGATTGACTGGTGCCTCAAATATACTTGTTTTCTCATAACAGTCAGTTAGTTTAGTGCATGTTTAGCAATACTGTCGATCATCACCTGTCAAAAGTTCCATTTTCAGATGATTTAACAATAAGCTTTGCACGGACTGGTTATTAGTCATAATAGGAAACGCTAGTTGAAGTTCCAGAAATTTATATTCGTTTTTGCTACCTCTTGAACATTTACTACAAAGTAATCAAGTGAAGATTTTTCCAGCAAAATATCTACAAACTCAAGACGAAATAGACTGTACGGAATTATTCAATCCAGAGTGGTTCTGTACTAGGTTCCTGTACTAGTTTGTACGGGGAACAAAATTGTGACTGATATCTTTCGTATTTTTCTGGTCATTCCTAGTTGTCCTGTGATCCAGTGCCTCTCATTTGCATAGAATATGACAAGCTTTCTCTGTCCCTTTGTTGCATTGGATGCAGCTAGCATCTCCATTATAGAGCCTTATTTCATTCAGTTGCTCTCTAGTAGCCCTGAACAAAATAGGGTAGCTGTGTAATTATTCAAGGCCTATCCCTGATGTCTTGAAGCAGTTGTTCAGTTCTTTTTTTAGTTGTATTTTCCCAGAAATCTTTTTGTATCCATTGATCCATTTCCTGATCTGGTATCATATACGAGTATTTTCGTACCTATCTCCACAGCTGGTTCAGGGCTAATATATGATCAGTATCTAGCAGGTATATGGGGTCAATCTATTCCAGAACGCTAGTTTCTTCAGTTCTGTACGGCATTCTCAGATCACTCTCGATGTCACCCTTGACTTAATTAATCAAATCAATCAAAAAAGCATATATTACCATAGGTATAACCCCCCAAAAAATATAATCAATCATGTCTGGCTTATTTTTATCATATCTCAATGTTGGTTGAAGGTCAGTCTAGGATCTAATACAAGTCTCAGATATCAAACTTCGGCTATTTCAAATTGAAGTCTTAGAGGACCTGGACCCTTCATCTTGTTCTTCTTGATGAGTATTACAATGATCGATTTGGATGGGTTCATGTTAAGCACCTTTGTCCATTTTCTTATAATATACACTGCCTTCTGCATGAGTCCCCTTACTATATTATCATATTCGCCGTGGACTACGATGACTCAAATTTTCCAGTCCTTTATATTCATTATAATCTAGAAGACGTAGTAGCTCGTACCTGGCTGATTCCCTCACAATGCTGTTTATACTAAACTTCTTCTTAGCCTGCAGTCTGTCCACCTGCAGAATGTATCGTCGATCGGTCTTCTCCTCGATGCATGGATGTTAGATGTATTACGCCTTAGCATAAATCGGTGGTGAGACTATCTTACCACTTCATCAACCTTACCCGTTTCTGGTAAAAGAAGACTACAAAATTGGCTACGAGGAAGAGTAATCCAAAGTCACAATTCTACCATATTCTGTGAAAGACATTGAACAAACGTTGGTGAATGAAGAAATCTCTCATCTCCATTGCTTGAGGATCAAAATTTATTTGAATCACGACTATGAGATTGATGCAATTTGTACTCAGAAAAAAACTATTTGGTTTGTTTTCGACGTTTTGATCACTTGTAGACCGCACGCCCATGTCAAGTGGGAGATCGATCTTACGTTTACCGAACCATCATCACAAGAATTTATACAGCATGATGAAATAAAGCCCCTTTCTGATATAAAAAAACTAATTTCTCAAAAGCCTATAATGAAAGATCCCAATCGTACAGAACTGGCAAATTACCTTCACTTGGGTTAATGTCTTCACTCTTCCAGGATTTTCTTCTGCACCATCAATAGCAAAATGCTGAAACTCATTTTCTAATTCAGGGCTATAAAAGTCATATCCTTTAAGGAGGTATCTTATGATCTCCTGAAAATTCAGCATGGGCTTGCAGTTTGTTGTCGTTGACAATCTGATACCAAAACTACATTAGCAGGGCTCTGTGGTTCAAGGTAAGGTCAATAATTCAATCGCCACCAATGGGATCAGATATAATGGAACAATTTAAGATCTCATACAAATATTACTGAAGGAAGCTGGTTTGCAAAAAAACTCATTGTTTATCCTAGCAAAATAAAACTAGACTTTTCAAGCAAGAAATGGAAGTTCAAAGTTGAACATTGAAATAATCCAACAGAAACAATGCTGAAGTTGAATATTTTCGCCATATCAGCAAATTCACATCCGAAGCTTTCAACAAGCTACAGAGGAAAAACTGAAAATTTTAATTCCAAAAATGATTTAATAATTATATAAAACGATGATCAGGACCACCAAATAAAAAAAACATTTCAGAATCATAGGACCAATTTTCTTTCCCCATTGTGCCAAACGACATTTCGGGTTTAGTAAGAGTAGCAGATAGATTTAACATACATTCTTGGATTTTCATTCTGAGTGGACTTGAACAAAAAAATTTTTCGAAATACAAAAACATAATATCTTAACTAAAATGAGAAAAATTCGGTGATATAGAATCAGTATGACCTTGAAGTCTTATTGGACTAGTTTTTGTAATCAACTAATTACTGATGGCTATCCTACAAGTTGATGACATTCTTCTACATGTGTGATCTCATCAAGCCTACATTTGCAGGAGATTGAATGTACTGAGAAAAAGAAATGAAAAGTCACATTTTGGAAATTTGAAGAAAATAAAATATGACACTACATAGACCTGATAAGGAATTTCTCGAAAGGAGTACACGCAATACAAGAATGTACATCTTATGACGTAAATGAATATATAAATGACGTATATGAAGAAATTAATAGAAATGCGTCATTGCTTCTGAATTGACTGACAATTCACAAAAATAAGAGTGAATGTAATGAAGGGCAAAGGGACTTAAAACCTAATAATCAAAGTTCAAAATTTTTGAGGACTACAAACACATTAGTCTTGAGCTCTCCACACCCTAACTTATTCACACTAACCTTTATGAAATTACTCGGTATACGGTGCTAATGTGATGGTAGCCGGTTGGGTTGGCGTGAGTGGTTTGCTCCACTCATTCATTCGACCGTCAGGTGAAACGGTGGTTCGAGCCGAAAGGCTGGACGATCGATTTTTACTGCCTATCGTCCAACCCGTGCTAGGAATCACACGTTGAAGGGTAAGACCTCATTAATCCTTAGCTTGCCCAAGTTTCCACTTTTGAGAGTTGTTGTATGTAGAGGGGCAACAGCTGGTTACCGAAAAAACAGACAGACACACAGAACACACAGAATAATTTTTAGGAGAGAAACTTGGTTGAACATACACGGTTTTACTCAACATAAACATGAAGATAATGATTAATAGATTGCATATGTCGGAACACCTTAAATAATTTGTTTTCAATTGTGAAATTTAACTATAGAGGCCATTGAAGAAATTTCGATAAAATTTATAAAAAAGAAAGAAACTATTGATATTATTGAGCGATGAATGTGACATTTTAGTTTCAAAAAGCTACTTTCGAAATTTGAAGCTGTTAAGAAAAGACCATGACAAAGTCGTCAAAGAGTTGATATTGATTGGCACAACCGTTTTAGTGCAAAGGGATCGAGAAAAATCCAATAACTTTCCATTCAACACCCAAACGGCAACTTTCAATTAAAACAATACAAGGAAGACAGGAGTTCCAGAGTTATCACGATGAAACAAAATCGGCCGTCTCATCCAGTGCCGTTTAACACCAAAACTGGAAAACTAAAAATCGTCTTCAGGAAGACAAACTAGACTTCAGGTTGCTGAATCTTCACCAAAATGCAAAGGTAAAATGGTAATGTTCTGGTAAGGCATCATGATGGTGGCAAGAAATAAGTTTCTTTTCTTGCAACAAACTTTAACTGGTAGAAGGAATGATGGTTTAGTGCTAGTATATGCAGTTAGACTGTAGAGAGGTGAATTTAGAGAAATTACTCAGGAAGCTAAAGGGGTGGAAGTTTTGAATTGACCTGCATGCTCACCAGGTGTTGATTTTATAGAAAATGTATGGAATCAGCTCAAAAAAAGGATCATAACTCGTAGGGTAGCTGACTCAAACGGCATTGGAGAACTTACCCTAACAAAATATTGACAATTTAATTAGAAGCATGCCAACACGAATTGAGGCTAGCATAATGGTGGAAAGAAGCGACATCAACTATTTAACTCAAGTAAATCTGTTTCTTTATTTTTCAAAAATTTGAAAATGTAGTTATTATATTATTTCTTCAGTAACAGAAATTGATAACATTATAATTTAAATTATTATTCTTTTCTTAAGTACGCTCATTTTGTGAATGAGTTTGTATTGAACTTTCCACTAGAACTAGCAGCTGGAGCGCTCGAAAAAATTTCAACAACCTTTCTTACTGAGAATTGTGTTTCTGTTTCACTGGCTTGTGAATGAAAAATTGTCATGAATTCGGTATATTGACAATATTTCCCACTTTCCATTCATATGGAAATAAACTTTCTAAAAAATGAATGAATTAAACTGCAAACTAGAGATCGTCAATAAGTCCAGGCAGTCCATTTCACTGTCCACAAATCATCGACAAATCTAGAAAGCTATCAGATTCAACGCCATCAATCATTTGTTGATATACGGCCTGACTAATCGACCATAAGATGCGTCATTTACACAAAATGGATGGCTTTAGTTATGCAGTCACTCTTATTCGGAATATATTTGATTTGGTCTGGAAAATGCAATGAATGCAATGATCTGTGAAATAACCAGTACATACCACAATAGCGATGTGTAGTGGAAATTCCTCACATGGGGGAGTGATCGATTTGGCTAGAACTGAAAATCGGAAATAATATACTGCACTGCATTTCTTACCTGATACGATTCACTTGTTTCATCGTTGGTTAGGGTGAGCCAGTTCGGCGAATTGAGAAGGGTTTTTGACTCAGGAAACTATGGTTTTTTATGAGTTTCTATGAATCTTGCAATGTTTGTGTTCATGTTAGTTAGAATGTTTCGAAAAAGGGTTTCGTGAACTTGACGAGACTTCGATGGTTGAGACTTTTTAAGTTTTACTTTCTGTTTCTACTTTTTGTTCTCAATTTCTCTAACTCACAAACCAATATGGCGGACTCCCAAAGATGGCGGACTACATTTTTAGGCACCCCCATGATATGGATATCAAATGAAAGGGTTTAGAATGAAAATTTCAAAATGGTGGAACAATAAATAGTATAAAAATATCTTTCAAAACAAGATTTTATTTACATGTTTTAAAAATCAAATCAATTTTATTCTCGAATCATGATCATTTCAAAGAGTATGCTATTTCGCGAGTAATACATAGCGTTTAAAACAAAAATGAAATAGAGCAGTTATAGGAACTGCTTTATCATCTCAGAAAAATGTGAAGGGTGTACTGTTTTCAGCTATTTGTGAATTCGCTTAGACGTAGTTTACAGAACAAATTCTTGCCTGAAACTTTATATTGGCCAAACTGTGAGAACCGTTTCCCAAATAATGAAAAAACATAGTAGTAATTTCTTTAATGTGAAAACCAATTCCACATTTGCAAACCATCTTTTGTCAGAGGGACAGGAGTTCAACGACGATTGTGACGTATTGGCCATTTAATGGGGTGGTGAATTTTTTTTATTATGTCTGAAGTTTTAATTATTTCATATTTAAAATTTTGTAAAATTATTAATCATTAAGTAGATAGAAGGTCATATGATTCAAATTGTTTTGTTATATAAAGCACTAATTAGCAAGAAAACGCCTGAGGGAATTATTGCATAGAGAAACACGTGTTGCTGCATTGCGGTTCAGTGAAAATCTCACGATAAAGTTTACTTGAACACTATAACATTTGCTTTCAAACGTTGTCAACGACATTTAAACCAATGAGAACTTATTATGATTTATCATAATTTTCCAATAATAACATTGACACAATTACTGTTCGGATGTCGATGTGATCGTGACGTGATACCTGCGTGAATTATTGAGATCGGAAAGACTGAAGATTTCCGTCAGATAGTAAAACCTGTTATGTAAAATGGATAGCTCTTCATTCATGTTACAAACTAATCACTAAATTTGTTCTTCAATAGATTTCTTCACGATGTATCATTATCTCCAGTGGCGCAGTAATTCCGGTCTTTGATATGTAATATTTGCCAGAATTTCTACTGGCTTTGATTATGATATCATACTGTTTTGGTTAAAGTGGTAGTTATAATAATAATAATAACACAGTTGGCGTCTTCAAGAGATGTAATGAACGTCTGTCGAAAAAAGGGTTGAAGTTGTAGTGTTTGGAAACAGTGCTTGTTGGTGAAACGTGCGTCGAGGAGAGTGTTGCAGTTCTGGTGTTAGGCAACCCCAACACTTTTTGGAGTTATCGCAATATAATAATAATAATATTGTTTATTATGCATAAAAAACACATTTATACATAAAAAGAAAAGGGTTAGTCAAAGGATATCTTTCACCCCTCTCAAAAATTATACAGTGAGTGTAAGAAAATAATTATAAAAATACTTATTTACTATCATAACAATGATAGAGAAGAGAAAAAAATAATAGATCATATAGTTGCTAATATAACTCTTGATATTCTTAACATTATTTTGGTCAATTTAACAATTTCATTGCACTACCATACATTGAATTTTAATTTTTTTAAATTAGCACTGAGCAGTAAGCATCTGTGATTTTATTTCTTTCTTAAATTGATGAATATTATGATTTAAAAGGGGTAAAATTTCATTCATATAAGAAGGGGCTATACAAGAAAAACATCGTTGAAACTTGGAACTACGGTGGAATGAGTTAATTCTCAAATTGACCATATGTATGTCAGAATGCCTGCTTAATAAACTATATAAATAACTAGGTATTTCAGTTTGAAGAAACTTGAACAAAAAAAAATTTATCAAATATTGGACTCTGTACCTCACATTCAGCTTCTTCATTTTTAACAAAAATGGTATGACATGTTCACCATATGGTATACCTACAGCATACGAATAGCATACAAGCATTTTGTATGTTTGACACATGTTCGTGGAAAGACAGAGCTATCTATGGTTACGCGAGAAAATTAATTTAGGAGTCTTGACAAACCGAGGCGACAAAGTCGTAGTTTTGTTTTGTGTTATCGTTCGCTAAACAGGTACTTATATACTTTCGTTTGAGTTAATTTTACTAATATTCATATCATTATTAGTTACTGGCTGGGGTACCCGCGGCTTCGCTCACGGAACTGATATGAACTTGGTTTACATATCTCTACAATATTCTATAACATTTCAAAATATTCGAGACGTTTCGGAAATGTTTCGCAATGTCCTGTCGTAATGTTTCCGAAAGTTTTAGACTACTCCTAAATATTCTACAACATTCCAGAATGTTCCGGAATGTTCTGGAATTCTGTGGAATGCTCTCGAACTCTATGCTGATGGTTTTTGAAGTTTCTGGAGATCGAAACCTCCACTTCTCCCGTCTTCAAAATCAGATCATTCAGGAAAAAACGGAAATCTTATTCTTGGATGAGGGTTTTGGAAAAAATTACATTTCTAGAATAGTCCAGAATATTATGAAACATTCCAGAATACTATTGAATATTATGTAATGTTCTGGAATATTATCATCCATTTGTATGAGTGGGACTACCTGTTGGTAGGAGTATATAAAGCAAGATCAGTCATGAGTTCGAAAGTTAAATTTTCATCAGTACAGTGAGTGAATGGAAACAAAATGTATTCAAACTATTTCCAGTTTTTTTCTTGATAAAAAGTTGATTTGATTCATATTCATGCCCAAACGTAAAAGTGGAGTGAAACGTCGAAAAGAAAATGTTCAGCGAAAAAAACGAAACAGACGAAGCACCGTGGAAAGCAGATAACCAGAAGAACATCGAATTGAACACGTTGAGGAACATTTTTTGAATATCTGATAATGTACAGAATATTTCGGATGGGAGAGTATGTTACGATCCGCTTTACGTCATAGCATATTCTGCGGTCCGACCATGCTTCAAGTGAGACGGTTTTCAGTGGAAAAAAAGTTATGTGCACGTCTTGATGCTATTCCTTCCATCAGGTAGTTTGTTACTTGAATGTTCATTCACTAAGCTCTTCAGTCTTATAATAAAACTACCACACCACCTCATATCAACTCTCTGAGCGAAACCAGGTAGTTACCAGCCAGCTTGTAATTATTTATAACAATAACTGTAGATAGTAATTATAATTGCTTATTCATTTATTGTTACTTGATGGCGCTAACTACCGGGTTGGTGAGTTTTTTCTCACTGTGAAGTGAAATGGATATAAATGAGGGTTGCGAATATCAGAAAATTACTTTTCTGTCTGTTTATCGGGCATAGCTAGGGTTTATATATAAGGGCGACAGTCACTGTGGCAGTTTTCTTTCCCTTTTCACTTTACTGCTCGTTTATTTGTATCATTTTACACTGAGTACATTTTTCACTTGTTCTTATCAGGAGTTTAATTAAAAAGTCATTATGAATTATAATCTTAAATCGTGCAGTCGCGGAATTTTTGATAAATCACCTCGAGACACACTCGGTTGTTTATCTTGATACTCGCGCAATATTCTGACTTCTCGGAGAATTTATATTTTTGCATTTGGACCTAAAGTAATACCGTTCTGGTTATGATAACTTGATTTCTGTTGTAACCCTTTTTGTAAAAGATTCATGGAGGCTGAAATTTTTTTCCAAATAATAATAATCGTTTAGAAAAAAATTGTGCATACCGTGCGAGTCTCTGAATTGGAATAAGTTCGGGATACTATGTAATTGAGAAATAAATATTGGCAATATCCTAAATGGTACTGAAACTCGATTTAAACATTTCGAATAACATCTGATTAAATTAACCTACACTTATGTTATTGAATATTACTGGAGTTTTTTCCCAACACCAAATATTGCTGCAACACGTGTCGAGGTGTTAAAAATAACGATTTGGTGTTGGGAAAAAACTCCAGTAATATTCATTACTACACCAAAGGTTCCAAACAGTCCATCATAAGTACTTATGTTATTATTTTCAACATTTTCCACTTTCGTTTGCCTCTATTATTCAAGGAATCCCATGAAAATAAGTCTTGGGAGTGAGATCAGCAGTTCTGGATAGCCAATCGATGGGCCTCTCTCTTTCTATCCATATGGCTGGAAATAGTGCGTCCAGGAAATTAGGAAACCAGATGTTTCTTTCAGGACATCAGTTAGTTTTTCGTTCAAATAACTGAATATCTCGTTCTGTTCATATTACTTTTTGAGAAGTTCCTGCCCAAACATTGATTTTTTGGGGCCATATTGTGTTCTTTTTTCAAACAGTGCGGTTTATCTTCTGACAGTATCTAACGACGGTTTACTGCTTCCTTTAAAGTGAATGTCGACTCATTGCTAATACGAGTAGTACTTTGACGATGAAGAAATGCTGCTCAGTTTTGCTTACAGAACCTTGAAATGAATAAATGGATAATTTCAGATTTTTTCTCTGTCCAATCAACATTACCATTTGAAATTTATATCTTTCTCAACTTATTTTTAAAAGTTACACTTATGTCGTCGCGGATTTTTTTGTAGACCTATGAAAGAAAAAGCGATATGTGGTGAACTGTTTCAAAGCTAACCTGGAATGCCATCGAAAAACAAATCCATATATTTCTAGAAATGATATGAAATTGAGAAAGGTTAATGCAAGCTGCTAATTCCATGATAATCAAAAGAAGAAAAGATGAGTACTATTCTAATCACTCATATATTGTCTTCAATAGAGGACCGCCTGCCCGGTAGTGACGATGCCCAACGGGCTGGAACAGCTGTCTACCAGTGGCTCTTAAATTGAAATCAATTGAAGATTAGGTTTTTGATTGTTTTTAGATCGGCCAAACGTACCCTTCCACCATATGTTCATCTGTCATGTCTCTATCATCCATCTACAAATATTCTTTTTGATATTTTGAAATGAAAATACACTTTCTTTGTTTCGTAATGAAATATATTTCCTCACAATCGTTCACAGAGAAAAGTCTCTATTGATATATCGACAGGAATGTGTCTGAATGAAGGCTGATTAGGTTTCCTGGGTAGTAGCAGTATTGAATATCATATCCCGAGGGATAGTTTTACGCCTACGCGGGCCAAGAAAGGCCGAGGGTCAAGCAAGAGGCGCTCTTTTGAACAAAATTCGCTTTGGCAGATCAGCTCCCGCGATCACCTGACCGAGTCAGTGAGCTTTGAGCATGGAAAGACAGGGCAGGCCTTAGATATTTCGGCATCTGAAATAGCAGGAATTATTTTGTGGAAGTTTTCGATATAGACACCAGGATATATTTTGGTAGAAATTGGCTGGAGTCACTATTAGAGGGAACAAAATCCGGAATGTAAGACAAACGTTTCGTCTGCTACTGCAGCAGACATCATCAGTGGTATATTTGTTGACTACGCAGTAGTAGACGAATCTTTTAGTATTACTGTTGGTACTAAAAGCTCCATTCGACCTCGACCTACCAACACCGATTTGTTTTCTCTAATTTAAATGCTATTGAGATTTATTTCAGCTAATTGAAGGTTTTATAGAGGTGTAATAATTGCTAAATTGATTTATACCAGTCACATAACTACTAATCGTCACAAGTCACAGAACATACCAATCACATAATATACTAATCGCTAAGGTTAGGTTTCATGGAAATTTTGGATGCTACATAACACAACCATTCAATATTATAGCATATTTGTTTCTGTAAAAGTTCCAACGTAGCAAGGCTACGAATCATAGATAAAACTTGTTGGTCCTGAAACAAACATTTGGAATTGTATGGATCCATTAGGAATGTTCTTTCTAGTACTATTCATAGATACTTAGTTGTAGTTTCATGAATGAATTCATTCACATCAGATGAGACAAAATTTCAAATAGGTTAGTGAAAGCATCAGAAGAAAAATAACTTAAAAATTATATATGAACAAAAACCAGAAAATCATGAAAACTCAACATCGTAGACGAATTCAAAAGACTTCAGAATGGTTTTAAAAATAACACAAATTTGCAAGAAATAATTGAACAACTGTTGTTTATTGATAACATTATGTGAAAAAAATTCAGGTGAATGAGGAAGTTTTGAATTCCTAACCCGTCTCTGTACCCAATCTACACCCTTGGCCCTTGGTCTTAAGAGAATTCCGTGAGGGATTTTCAATCTGCATTACAAACGTAAGATTACCCTGAGTGATAAATTGACTACACGATACTCTTGAAAAAAACATTGATAAGTTCGCTGAGGAGAGGTTATCATTAAGTTACTTGTGAGTACTTATAGGGCAAGGAATGTTATTTGTATAAAGTTTAGAACTTTAGCAATACATTTTCTTCTAAAATTTGCAATATATTTTTCAATATATTTTAGTAGTGCTGTCTTTTATTAAATTTTCGAATTGAGTGGACTTCTCCTTACAATTCTCGAGTATAATTTGTGTATCAATCGGAAAGGCGTAATTATAATAATTTAATTGAATAGAACTGGCCGATACTGGATGAAAATCCATATTAAAACTCATTAATACAGTTGTATGCTTTTCGCAATTAAAGGTTTTACAAAAACCACGACACGTGTTTCGCTATACAATAGCTTTCTCAAGCGCTTGAGAAAGCTATTATGCTTAGAATAATGCTTAGAATAATACCCAATATTTGAGAAGAGTAAAACATATTCATGAATCGATTACATACAATCTTCACGGTTGAAGATGAGACTATGAACAGTTGAAAATCGGGAGCTGGGTCGGGAGCTGGAATTAACTGTATGGGGGAAGTCTTCAATTCAGTTACCAACTCGGTCAGCACGCATCAGTCTTCCAGGCTAAAGTGTATGCACTCCTGCAATGCGCAAGGAACATTAATTTCAGGCCCCAACGAAATGAGCGGATCAGTATTTCCACAGGCAGCTAGGCTACACTTGGGGCACTGAATGACTTCAAAAATGGTCTAGTAATATTGTGAAGAAGTAAGAAAACTGGCGGACTGGAATATATTGATTATTTACTGGGTGCCAGGACACTCAAGCATCGCAAGCAACGAAAATGATGACACGTTTGACAGGCCTCATATATTGGCACTGAACTATCTGTGGGGGTAACAAAATCTTTGGTACGGAACCAGATTGGATAGTGGGTCAGAGTGGGTCTGTAATTAACACAAAGAGTTCTGGGAAAATTGAAATTCTGATCAGAACAATAACAGGGTTACTGAATGGACATTTTACATTTACATTTAACAATGAAGAAACTATCTTATCATATCTTATGCATATGTGAGGCATTGGATAATATGAGGCAAGCAATTATGTACAGAAGAATCCATCCATGAAAGTACCTGAACGAACTAGTACAGGGGACAAGATTGATTTGATGTCATGA
The DNA here is from genome assembly GCF_000500325.1 of Leptinotarsa decemlineata. NCBI lineage: Eukaryota > Metazoa > Arthropoda > Insecta > Coleoptera > Chrysomelidae > Leptinotarsa > Leptinotarsa decemlineata. The sequence continues at coordinate 113,020 of NW_019289440.1, forward strand.
AAAAATGCAATGAGCATGTAAGGCTGAGATGTTTTTCTATGACTTGAAAAAAGTGAAAAATAGACTTTAGACGGCTCTTATATTGCTTCATTCCTCAATGAAGTCCACACTATGTTGAGGAATCTGTTTTAAAAACAGATTTATTTAGCTTTCAACCAGTTCTGTTTGATATAATATACCAATCGTTTGTATTCCTGCTTGATAAGAGTGAGACATAGGTATATAAAATGGTGTTCAATTTCCATTTTCCTTAAAATAAAAATATGGAAACAAATAGTTTAAAAGGCTTTCAATTTTCATTTTCCTTCGATTATTTCAGTGACTACTATTCTAGGCATTTTCAGAATGTATTTTTTAAATTATTTCTTGAAAGTAAAAATGTTTTTGATGTCGGTTATTAATTTGGGAACAGAATTATATACTTTAGGTCCAATGTATCTGTATGACCTTTGACCAAACGACTTAGCCGTGTGAGGTACTATATGTTGATTTTTCTGGCGAGTTTCGTAATGGTGAGTAGGTAGCTGTGCCTGATTCCGTAAAGTATGATATTTCAAACCAGTTTTCAGATAGTACAATTGCCTTGGATCAAGGATATAACTTTCACTAAAAAGGTGGTCTGAAGGATATCTGTTGTTCTTTGACAGCATTATTCTCAGAAATCATTTTTGAATGGTTTCCAGAGGCTTAAGGTGCGTTCACAGTGCGTCGCCATCCGAACATACCATATCTCAAATTATTTTCTACCAAGGCGCGGTACAAGGTTTTCAGTTGGTCATATTTCAGTATTTTTTTCAAATATTTGAATCTGTATAGTATTGTCTGTTGTTTTTAATAATATATGTGATATGGTGATTCCACTTTAAATGACAATCAAAGAAGATGCCCAAATATTTGATTTTTTCTACTGATTGAATTTTGATGGGTAGACCTTGAATGTTGATCTCTAAATTGTTAAAGGAAATGTGTTTTGATTTGTTGCACGTGAATGTCATGTAATTCGTTTTTTCTAAATTTACTGTAAGGGGTTTGTGTTCTAACCAGGTTTAAATACGACTAAAGCCTTTTTCTGATTTTTCCTTAAGAGAAATGCAGCTCTCGTCTTCATATAATATGACTGTGTCATCAGCAAATCCTATAATAGATCTAGAACGGTTCCTTGTGGTACACCATACTCGGTATTTTCTTCGAAACTCGGTATGTTGTCAATTCTTACTACTTGCTTTCTCTTTGAGATATAACTTTCGAATAATTTCAGTGAATTTCCTCGGACGCCAATGTCTTCTAAAGAATGCAAGAGTAATATATGAGATGATTTAATTAGTTTTTTGAATGAATTGATACCGTAAGTATAGGTAAGATCTAAGAAGATTTTTTAGGGTCCCTGGTTCCCATAAACGAGTGATAACGCTTGGTAATACAGGAAGTCAATTTGAAAAGAAAAGTCCTATTTTTAATATTTCTCCTTAAGGAAGTGATATGAATTTCAATTTCAAGGAGAGATTTCAAAGAGTATTTCAACTCTCATGATTCAACTCTTGTAGTAGATTCAAGAATCCTTGAGGAGGTCAACTGAACAGTTTGAAGGACTATCTGTTATTTTCCAAAAGTATCGCGAAGTATTTATAGTATCGATAAATTTAACAAGATTTGTCCAATGCTATGCTCCTAATCTGTGTAATCGTAACCTGTGTATTTCATAACCCAAAATATTTGATTGTATACGTAAACTGCAATTCGAAACTTTTTGTTTCAACTTTATCATTATCATCCTTGACTTCTTCTTTCGCTTTTTGGTAATCAAATTAGGGAGTGTATTTTTGTAGCAGGTGACAGGAGCGACAAATGTTTGTTGTTGTATCTGTTTGTCTGTGTCAGTTGAAATTATTTTCATTTGTATAAAATTTTCATAGTGCAGTTGGGATTCAACAAAGAATCCTAACTGGTTATTGTATCATCTACGAAGATTACGATTTCACCTTTAATGAATCATGAATCATTATCTACAAAGTATGTCAGTTGAATGATATTATCTCCGAATCAAATGCAAATTTCGCAATTACTTCTGTTGGGGAAAAATAATTACTTCGACAAATATATCACAACTGTACCAGCACCGAATCAGAATAATGATTTGAGCAAATGTATTCAAATCTAATAGTCTTAAGCAAATTTGGTGTTGGCCTCAATTTGTTAAAATTAGCAGGCATTCTATTAACAAAGAGGACCGAAAATCCAAAATCCTGTCTAGTATGTAAATAAGCAGTCTCTTCACTAACTGCTAAGACAATTATACTAACACTGATATGCATATGAATTAAAGCTCAGCGGGGGTGAGCTTTTGAGTTGTTGCCACTCGCTGTACACTTTATCTTTAGATATGTTCATTCTCCCTCTCGTGTGAATATGGACTATAATAGAAGATGTCACGGTATTTCAGTGGTTTACAAGATTCGGTAGCGCAGATATTTAAGGATTGGGAATATTATCTGGATTTGCTTTTATGGTACACAGAAACGAAGTGGAATTTTCGTCGGAATGAAATTGTCGTTTGGCAGTTCTTGAAAAACAAAGAGTCAGCATGGAATATTTTTGGTAATACCGTAGACTGAGATTTAGCAAAGCGGGGCGTGGTTATGATAAATATCATCAAATATTTCTTGAGATGCTCGGTTCGCTCGCAAAAACTATGTTCAAGTTCTTCATAATTGTTTATAGAGACTGTAGCCAGATCAATGTTCAGTCAAAATGTTGAAATTGTTGACTGTGCTATTAATGCCAATCCATCATACTCTATTCATCTAACAGAAATTTATTTAGATGTTTTGAAAATAAATATTTGAAATGGAAATACGACATATTTATCTTGGTGAATGTCCGGTCAGAAGCATCCCTAAATAATACTATGACGGATATTGGATTACATTCGACGTGTAATTTTCTTCGCAAAAAAATTATTGCATTTGCTAATTATGATGCACTGTTTGGAACCTTAACCTTCCTCTTTGAAGATGATCACTTGGTGATCGAAACACGTGTCGAGGTGTTAAAAATAACGATTTGGTGTTGGGCATTAGCAAAGACACTCACAGACATATGTCAAAAAAGTTGAATGGAACAAGATTTGATCCTGCTTGGGGAAGCTATTGTATAGGAAAATACGAGTCGTGGTTTTCTGAATCTTTTATAGTGACACTTTAAATGAATCTAATTAGTGAGTTCTCTTAAAAAATACTTAAACATATTAATTTTAAAACACAAATTAATTCATGGTAATTTGGTCCTAACTGTTTTGTTCGAAAAAAACATTATTTATTGCAACAAATATTTGAGATTTACAATTTTTTTTGTCACGGAAATTTTGACAAAAATGAAGAGGGCTATGATTCCTTTCTTCAGATTTTCCGATGAGACATTCTAGAATTCTAGACTTTTCATCGAGAATACTTCTTCAACTCAGCTACGTGCTAGTGGATTTAGTTATAATTTGAAAAATATTTTCGAAAATAATCGAGTTGAAAATACTATTCAGTTCATAGCTGGTCATAATATTCACATAATTGGGAATCAATGATAATTTCAAATAATTATGAGGTTAAAATCGAAAAGAGTATGAGAAGGAATAGTTTCAAAAAAACTTCAGTTTTTGTGAAAAAGTCTTTTTGCGTTTCCACTTCTCTATCAATACATCGGTCGGTAGCCGGACGGTTTGACGTGGGTGCTTTGTTCACTCAATCAATCGGGCGATGTGTGAGTCGATGGTTCAAGCCCCAGGTTGAACGCTCGATTTTCACTTGCTATCGTCCAACCCTTGTTAGGAATCACACGTTAAAAGGTAAGACCTCGTTAGTCCTCGGCTCACACAAGTTTATCAATATCAATAGTAATTTCACAAAGATGGTTCCTCATTATAAATACATTGATGGAGAAGTAGCCGAAGGCATTTTCAGTAATATTTTGGTCGTAGTATCCATCTACTTTGAAAAATTTTTTATAGGCAAAATTATAGAATACGACAAATTACTTATACGGTGTGTAACAACGAAAACTCAACAGAGCCGTTTTTGAATATAAAAAGTAAGATTTTTAAAAAA
>NW_019289440.1:118653-136617 GCF_000500325.1 Leptinotarsa decemlineata
TAATATACTCTTAAGAGAATAAGGAGATCACTCATTCAAACAGCACCATAAGGCCAAGTGTATGTCTTTATCTTTTATATTTTTTAATTCTCGTCTGAAAGTAGAATAGGGTATGCCGAAGTAGTTCAAATCTAGTTTATTTGCATTCCTTACCATTGTTGATGAAGGACTGTGGAATCCATAGTTACGGTAATGGTGTTTATTATGAAAGGTGTCATTTGACTTAGTACCAGAGGTATTGATTTTAAAATCAATGTGAGACAAGAGATCTGGTGAATAAACCTTACCAGCCAGCGACTTGAACAAAAACCATAAACCAATTTCAATTTTTCTGTTCAGCAAAGTAGTTATGTTCAAAGATGAACATAGGGCTGGATAATCATAGTCATAATTGTCTACATGGATTCCTAATTTGTATACAGAAGATCTTAAAAGTTTGTGTTGAATCGTTTCCAGCATATTAATATAAGTTTGATAGTGAGGGTTCCATACCACCGACGCATATTCCAAGATTGAGCGGACAAATACACAGTAGAGAACTTTAAAGGCATTGACTGAAAGGTCTCTGGATACTCTCTTGATGTAACCTAGCATCTTGCGTGCTTTCAGGGAGATCATTATAATGTGTTGAGAAAACGATAGTTTATCATCCAATAAAACCCCCAAGTCTTTTATTTGAGATACCCGTTCCAGGTCTGATGAATTGATAGAGTATGAGAAGTCTATGGAAGTAAGTAAGTATTGTAATTTATAAAGAAGCATTTATTGAGGTTCAGATCCATTCCATTGGATTTGCACCAATGTACAAGGTTATTGATATCACTCTGAAGTTGATGACAATTAATTTCATTTTCAATAACTAATATTTTTAAATCGTCAGCAAATAGTAGAATTTGAGAATACTCAATACTTAGGGCAATGTCATTGACATGTGTGAATAATCACACAAAAGACTAATAAAACTATAAAAGGTAAAATGAAGAGTAATAGTCGGTGGTTCGTCGTATCAAATGTGTTTGAATAATCTGAGAGAATAAGAACAGTTGTCTCGCTTATAATATCATCAACAATGTGTCGCGGTCTGAACCTTGATTGCCACTCTAAGTGGAGACTCTGTGACTGGTAAAATAGTAATGATGCCATAAGCAAAAAAGTGAACACAGGTTATTATGCTATATTGCAATTAAAAACTATGTTTAATACCAATCAACTCATCAATGAATATTACTGGAGTTTTTTCCCAATACCAAACCGTTATTTTAACACTTCAACACGTGTTTCGATCACCAAGTAATCATCTTCAAGAGGAAGATTAAACTAAATATACTTGGGGATATATAATGGGGATGCTCTAGTAAGTCAAGCAGAATATTTGTCTCCCAAAAAAGAGTGATTCGACTCATTTTCAGATTTAATTATATTATTGAACTTAATGATATAAAGAGAAATAGTTTTTCACTTGTCAGATACTGCCATTTGACATTCTGAAGTAGGGTATGCCATAAATGAAGAGGTTGTAATATTATTTGATTTGCCAAAAATAGGCTTTCCACGAAATAAAAATAAGTTTCAGCTATTTCTCACGTTTCTTCCTATGATAATTGTGATTCCCACTGTAGGTAACCACAATACCACGAAGCGCACTTTAAAAGGTCAAACTTCGATAAAGCACGCACAACTTTCGCCTTCTGAGGGTTCTCATTCGTGGGGGGGTTTTTTCTTACGTCAACCCCGTTTTCTCATTCTAAATCAAGTGCTATTTTCTTCTTCACTATTACACCGTAGTCCTGGAAGAGATATGAACGGACATTAATAAGACAATAAATTATCCAGAAACGGAGGAGATAGCGATGTTGAGTTTATTTGGTGCAAGCGAGCGCTAATGGTCACGTTTATATAGGTAGTAGTCGTGAAGTAGAAACCAGGGTGCCATAAATCGGTCAAAGTGATATTAACCGTAGAAACAGGTAATTTGCGAAACAGTTATAATCCGCAGCCAACTGCTATTACCGAACATAACTAGCTTTTTATCAATGCCTCGGGCCATGTTTTCGGCACACACGATCGTCTGAATCTGCATTGTGCCAAAGGGCTGCCGCTCATTTTCTCCCAAACTGCCAGAGTTCCTCAATTACCTTTCAATTAGCAAAGTCGAGATAACATTATCTGTTTCTCCAACTCCATCGACTTCGGCACAAATGCCATTCGGTCTTTATCGCTTTCAACGATCTTGAGGGATATTTTAAGGGGATGACATATCTGGAACGGGATTTAATTTTAATTTGTCGGAGGAAAATAGAATGGAATTCATTATCGGTTCCCTGGTTTTGTTTGAATCAAATTCTTGTTATGGTGATTGAGAAATTGAAGTAATGTTCTCACTGAATCAGGAATTCAGTAAAAAATGTGCATTCATATGTAAAATATCGATGAAAACAATACAGTTCTTTTGAAAGTACTCATGAACTATTTCGTTTCAGAAACTACACCGGAAACGATTTGATCTTCACAAACTTCATTTACAAAAATATCACGACATATTTCGCTGTCACAGTAGATTTTTCGTAGTGAATAACATACTGCTTAAAACTACGAAAAAGTAACTGTAAAATCATATTGAGTAACGGGGAGCTATTCAACTCAAGTTGAATTATTGATCAGTTCAGTACCTGATGCCAAAGAAATAAACTTATTCTAAATACTTCTAAATCAATCTTCCACTTCAGAAGAAATATTCCAATTGGTCGACGCTCTAGCTATGATATTGAAACTTCTGCCGAAATGAAATTTTTAGGGACTTACCTAGACGCCAATCTCAATTGGGATAGGCAGGTGGACTATATATGTGCTAAGTTTAATAGAGCATAGTATGCCATAAAACAGCTGAAATCCTGTTTGGATGAAACTGGCTTACTTAACATATATTATGCCATGGCATACCTCTATATAAGTTTGAATATCATGGCTTGGCGCAGAGCAAGGGATTTTTCAGAGTCTTTATAGCACAGAAACGTATTATAAGGCTAGTCTTTAATATGGATTTCCGGGATAGCTGCCGGCCCGTTTTCATAGACAAAAAAATATTGACAGCCCCCTCCATCTTCATTATTAAATGTATTTTATTTGTTACCTACACACGGAATGTTGAAAAAAAATCTGTTTAAAATCTGTGGCACCCCTACGAGTGACAACTCTCAAAAAAGTCGGAACTTGTGCGAGCTAAGGACTAACGAGGTCTTACTTTTTAACGTGTGAAGAAAATATGAACTGCATAAATTTGGATATAGACGACATATTTGTGTGATGTACAAATCAACCCTCTTTGTTTAGGACCAGAAAAGCAAGGACATTTTATGGGTAGTTTTCGTTCACAGATAACGGGGGCCCTATTTGGAGAATGGATGCTCATCAGTAGTATGTAATAAAGCGCTATACCAGTTAGAGGACTCTAAACTTTGTTTACGAATGACAACACCTTTGTACGCCTACGATAATTACACATCACATCAACAAAAAGTTACAAAAAAGTAACTTTCTAGATCAGTGGTTCTCAACCGAAATTTTTTCAATGTTAACGTTTCTGAGGTGCCTGATGAAGTTCAAGAAGAAGTAGTTGATATGCTACACGTCAGCAACTTAAAAGATACGTTCGAATCAGGATTTAATCTTGAAAAATTTTGGAGCCAAAAGGCAATTTCTTTACCAAAACTTCGAGACATTGCTATTCGTTCTAACTTAATTTTTTTCGACATATCTATGTTTTTGGCGCTTCTGATTATCAAAAACAAGCACCGAAATCGGTTGGATGCCACCGCGTTTAAGTTTAAGCAATACTGAACCAAGGATTCAGAATTTAGTAAAGAGTATGCAATCATAAAAATCGCATTAATTTATAATGCAATTTTTGTTACAATCACTGATTTTAATGAATAATTACTGTATTTATTTGTAGTTATCGTAAGGTACTTTATATTAACTACAAACTAATTAACCAACTTGGTGGTCCATGGCCTGACAGAAATGTTGCCAAATGGTCCCGCATGACCATGAGGTTAAGAATTACTGTTCTAGATGGAAAAGTTTGAATACTGAAGACTAAATGTTACAAAAATAAAAAAAATATTTTTTTAACAATTTAGCACATCATGAAGGTTGCTTTTAGTGGTATGATAAAAATGAGTTTAGTTGCTTCGATTGTGAATTATAAACATGTTGATGACACAAAATCAGCTACTTGGGTCAAGGAGCTTACCCAAATTTTGACGATCAAAAAATTTGATATGAAAAATTGGCTTCTGGTTCTGTTGAGGTGGCATAGATGATAGACTACTTACCATCGAAAAGTGATATGGTAAGATTTCATAAGAAGTTGTCCTTAAATTCATTCCGTCACTCATCAAGAAACAGTGTAATAACAGAAAAACGGTTGGGGCTTTCGCGACCGAGGTTTTCAGTGTCAGTTTTTTCGAGTTTGAAGGTCATGGATTTTTGGAATTTCTTCCTGACATCCTGAGTGATCTCCGATGACTGAATATCACGGCTGCGTAAAGTATATTTATGTTGACTCAGGTAGTTTGGTGTGAAAATACCTGTACCTGTATTAGGTAAATTGTCAATAACATTCGTTGTTCAAGAATAGCAAACAGCATGACGCCAGGTAGAAAAGGGTCGACATATATTATTGACAAATCACTTAGTACAGGTACAGGTATTAGCACACCAAACTACCTGAGTCAACATAAATATGCTCTACGCAGCCGTGATATCCAGTCATTAGAGATAAACCTCTGAAGAAGTTAGCCACTTGCGCTAGTGAAACGTCAGGAAGAAATTCTAAAAAACGACGGCCTTCAAATCCGAAAAATAGTGACCTGGAGGGTAATAATAGATTGATGATAATGACTGGTACGTTCAGAAAAAACATAGTATTGAGTATGTATCGAAAAAGTAATTTTATCGGACAAATTCTACTCACATGCCTCACCACCTCTTGAGAATGTTTACCTTACAGGATTAATGAACTCATAAAATTCATGAAAATTAAATTTATAAAAGACTCCCAAGTACTTTTCGTAAATATATCTACATGCTTAACAGAAACGATGAGGATTTCCCAGTTATATTGGGAGTTTTACCCTCGTGAGGATGTATATCCAATTATGTTTTATATGTTTCTGGTTATGAACCTCGAAAATGAAGTGAATATAAAAGGAACTAATTCCATATATGTTTCCAAAGAAAAAGCTCCAGAACATAATTTTATAGGTAGTCATCCTAATGTTGCAGATATCGAGATCTGCCTTCATCTTCAGCTCAAAACCCAGATATATCTTTCATATTTCAAATCTATTTCAGAATTTATCAAAAAAAATTAGTATTAAATCCATATGTGTCTTTAGAAGACACTTGTACAAATTTCACATTGTGGGAGAGAACATTTTGAGTGAAGTAGCAAAAAAAAATACTGTTGAAGCCAAGGCTCGGCTTGATGAACATTAATCGGACTTTGTACCAGAAAAATCCACCGTTGAGAAATGGTTTGCTGAGCCTGAACAAGGTGAAATGAGCACCGATGAATGTGTACATAGAGGACGTCCCAAATAGGCTGTTACCGACAAATACATAAATAAGTCCACAAAATAATCTTGAATGACCGCAAAGTGAAGTTGGTAGAGATAGCTGAAGCTCTAGAGCAGCGTTTCCCAGCCTTTTTCAGTCCACGGACCCTTAGGAAATCAAGCACAGTTTTCACGGACCCCTTTAATAAAATAAACAGCAAAGAAACGGATTAGGTATTTATTTAGTAATTACAGATACAAAAAAAACAAATACAGGAGGTAATTATAACTGTTTATTATGAAAAATATGAAAAAAAAGTTAATGTGAAGGTTGGTGTTGCTTTTTTGCAACTAAATCAGGAATATTCGGGTTGATGTTGCTACTAAGATATAATCTCAAATCAGATTCTACTTGTAATATGTTTCTGTATTTGTTTTTTGTATACACAAGAGTAGAGAATGCCTTTTCACATAGGTATGTGGTTGAAAAAAGCAGTAAATGTTTCAGTGCTTCGTCCGATATCTCCTTATAATCTGTCTTTACATTCACCCAACAACTTGATAGTGAAGATCCGTTGAAATTGCGTTTCAATGCTGAATCACAGGATATTTCTTTTAATTGGTTTTCCTGTGCCACTGTCAAGCCAGTAATATCAGAAACATCTGTGTTGGAAGGGTCTGATATCCAATTTTAATTTTTGTCGGGTACTGGAAAATAATCCCGAAACGAAGACCTCAAAGTGCGGAAATGTGTCACCATTTCATCTTGTACTTGTGCTGGCAATATTGCTTCACCAGAGGACTCCAAAAACGCTGACAGTGTTGGCAAGTGATTATAGTTTTTTTGAATTGTACGATTTATCCAAAGGTCAAGTTTTTTTAGCATCGTTTCAATTCTATCATCGACTTGGAAGATGTTGGTATCTCTCCCTTGTAGACTTAAGTTCAACTCATTAAGGGCACTAAATATATCAGCCAAATATGCTGCCATTGTAAGCCATCCAAAGTCATTGAAGTGATCAGCATATTTGCTGACGCTGTGTCCAGAATTCTTCAAAAAGAACATTCTGATCTCATCTCTTAGCTCAAAAACACGCGTCACACGAGATAACCAACGGACTTCAGCGTACAATAATAACTGCTTGTGAATGCTTCCCATTTCTTCACAAATGATACCGAAAATACGGGAATTTAAAGGCCTAGCTTTAATAAAATTCACCACCTGCACTATGTCGTCTAACACTGTTTTTAATTGTTCTGGCATGTTTTTAGCTGCTAATGCCTCCTTATGAATGCAGCAATGATGCCAGATAATAGCTGGATTCATCTTCTTAACGCGCGCCTGCAGCCCTATTCGTGTCCCGGTCATAGCCCGAGCACCGTCGGTGCTAACTGCCACACGAAGGTAAAGGTAAACAAAATAAAACATCCTCACTTATGCTGTTGTTGTGTTCGTAACGAACATATGCAAGCAAGTTTGCAGCATTACTAATATCTATGCTCTCATCTAATTGCAAAGCATAAAATCGGCTTGCTTTAACGTAGAAAATCAGCTGTTCTTTAACATTTCCCGACAAATCATCAATTCTCCTCTTCACTGTGTTGTTTGATAACGATACAACGTCTAATTCTTTTGAAGCTTTGTCACCTAACATAGCAGAAACCATGATTTTAGCACACGGTAAAATTAAGTCTTCAGCAATGGTGTGGGGCTCACCACTTTTTGCAACTAGCAAAGATACTTGGTAGGACGCTAATACAATTTATCATTGTTTTTTTTGCTTTGTTCCAATTGCGAGGCTTCAACTTTGAAAAAGGCTTTTGATTTGTCACGATATTCCTGGTGTTTTGTTTCTAAATGACGTCGGAGTTTGGCCGGTTTCATCGACTAATTTGACAAAACTTCGTAGCATATGACGCACTTAGGTCTGTCTTTCCCGTTTAAATTGGTACTTGTGAAACCGAAAGCTAAGGATTCGTCGCGAAACTTACGACGTTTAACCTTTGAAGTCGAAGGTTTTTCATTTGCTTCGTCCAAAGCGGAGTCATTTGGTTTTAACCAACGTTTCATTTTCACAGACTAAAAAAATAATAATCGTGTTCCAAGACTAATCTTATTATGACAAATTCAACTGTCGATTTTTCTCAGTGTGAACAATTCGAATCATACTGCATGGACGGGAAACTGTATATTCCTTCTTGTATTTTCAACGTCTGAATGAATACGTAATGCTATTCACATTTGTTTCTGTCGCCCCCCAATTTCTTTTGTATTGGGGTCGTGCTTATTCGCATTATCTCGCAAAATTGCATTTTAAAGGATGGTCTAACATATGTTTCTGATAAAAGAATATTTGTTTCTAGCGTATCTCATAATGATGAGGAACTTCTTCCTACCAATCTTGTCATTTTTCATGTTCTCCTCCGTGATTTATATCTGTACGTCGTAATAACCTCCTTTTCGTTTCGATACACGCTGAAAAATGATATTGGGATTTGCTATCTTCTGTATGGGTAATTTTTTTCGGCTTTCACTAGAATGAGTTGTAGGCCGTTGGCGTTTGGGGGACGTTCATAATGAGAATGTTTCGGGAGTAATTGAGTTTGGATGCCAGTAAACGTTTCATCGTCAGTTGGAAATCTGAATTTGCTAATAATCGTTCGAAAAACAATCAAGTATTTTTTCTATAATTCTAATAACCGTTCAAATGGTGCAAACTTTCATGGTTGAAGATAACTGTATCGAAGCCATTTTCCGAATTTGTTGGCTGCGGTCTGACGTTTTGTTTACATTTGCGGTAGATATCATCAGACACCGCACATATCACATATATGACAGTTTCCCAAGGCTCGGTACTTGGACCGTTATTGTTTATCATATATATAAACGACATCTGTCTACATACTACTAATAATACTTCTACTATTCTCTTTGCTAACGATACTTCTTTTATCAACACCTCTACAAATCTATCTACACTTTTACAAATGGCAGATGAATCCATTCACAATGCAAAAAACTGGTTTGCCGCCAACTTAATGCAATTAAATGATCAGAAGACTCAAAAATTAATCATTTCAATAAACAACAACTATACAACAGAAGCACATTGTAAACTGCTTGGTATTACAATCGATGACTCTCTTAATTGGTACATGCATACAGAAAATTCAAACAAAGGTCTATCCAGTATCTTGCTACGATGTATTGTCAATCCAGAAATTTTGAGAAATACATATTTTGGTTTATTTCAGTCCCGAATTAGTTATGGCACAATATTATGGGGTAATTCCTGCCATGCCGCAAAAATTTTCAGGAGTAGGTCCTAGAGAAAACTGCCGTGACTTATTTATCAAACTGATAATAATGACGCTTCCATGTATTTACATTTTCCAAACTGTCTGTGAAATACACGAAAATAAAAGAAACTATTCTTACACCTCTGATATTCACACACATGATACCAGATCTGCTAACTAAATAGCGTTGCCAATTTACTGATATATTCATATTTGTGAAGTATGTTACTTGACAACATATTTTCAATGTGTACGTTATACTATATTGTGCTGTCCTTTTAAAACTAAATGTAACAAAAAGTTTTTTATTGATTTATATATACCACGTCTCTCTATGACCATTTTTGATATATGACATGCTGTAAACTTATTGTAAAACAGTCAAATAAATCTATCTATCTATGTGTCGTGAGGACCAAATGAGTACAGCGTCTGTTGCCTCAGATAATGCCTACTGTAGAAGTATATAAAAAGTTAGGCATCAAAACCTGCAGACCACGGCGACAAACTCGGAAAATAGTTTTGACACTATATTAACTGTATTCGCATTAGTCAAAAATGAAGACAACTGTCCTCAGAACATGGATACATTTTCTCATTTATTTTAATATAATAAAATAATCAGGAACAGTTAACACAAATTTGAAAAGAAAAATGGAAAAAATCTAAATATACAAGTATTCGAAGGATTCTGTCGATGTAACATTTTTCCAGCACATATATAAAAGCTATAAAAACAAAAGACGAGCCCAAGCACAAAATCTATATGTACTCGCAATCTAGAACAATAACATTTTATCGTCCAACAATTTTTCAAATAATTCCTGAAAATAGTAAAACATTTATTGGACTCGAAATTGAAAGGTCATATATATTTGGACACCGGTTTCAAACAAGTGCGGACGTTGAAAGTCTCTCTTCCTCTTAATTTTGCAATATGAGGTAGAACAAGTATTTCAATTTTACATCCAACATTTTTTTTTTTTAATCGGTTCATTTCTGAGTAATTGGCAGTTTTATATTCATTTTAAGAATCTGCAAGCGAATGATAAATATCATAAATTCAAGTTCACCCTAGTTTATACTAATGAATGCTCAAAATGCCCACTGTTCACTTCCTGCTAATGGTGAAGTCTGTTTAGAAATCACACGTTAAAAGGTAAAACCTCGTTAGTCCTTAGCTCGCACAAGTTTCTCAACTTCTGAGAGTTGTCGTTCGTATGGGGGCGACAGCTGATTAACAGAAAAACAGATTTTAAAAACAGATTTTTCTTACAAATTATTTTCTCACATTATGTTGCAAGCACTTCCTTTTCTATCCAAGAGTTCAAAAATGAAATTTGGTTGCCTATTCGTGCCATGAATCCATTCAAAAACATCTAGAGATGTCATACCAGGTAATCTCGCAGGCCATTTCAAGGGATCACATCGGCCTATCCAGAAGTTTGGATACTCGTAATGTAGCCACTTTCGCACCTTTCTCTAATGAAAACTCTTTTGGGTTTGTCAATTATCCAAACCAGTACATAGGAAAACACGATCTATAATACGAGATCCGTTTAAAAAATAAGGAGAATGATGACGCTCACCGTGGACGCCCCAGCACATTAACAACCGATAAAAATGTTGAGAAAATGAAAAAACTTGTTATGGAGACTCGTCGAATCAGTAGTAAAAAAGTTGTTGAGGATGTCGTCATATAGATTGGCTCACGCCATGCAATTTTTCTTGAAATTTTGGGCATGAAGCGTGTGGCAGCGAAGTTCGTTCCAAAATTGCAGAATTTTGACAAAAAAAACCGTCGCATGAACATCGTTCAGGAATTGTTGAATGACGTCAACGGCGATCCAGATTTGATTAAAAGGGCCATAACTGTCGACAAATCAGATTGTCTATTGGTTTAGTTTCAATTTTTTCAGATTGTGAAAGGTTACTCCGGGACGACTTCATTGATTCCAGTGGCGCATTTGCTTTTTCTGCTGCAGGAAAGCCCGGAAAAACCTGCAGCACCACATCATCTGAATATCTTGATCTGTCAATGTCCTCTTTCATAAAACAAAATGTAGGGTGTCTCCAGAGGCTCCACTAAGTTCACTGCATCTCCAGAACACTTAGTGACACGACTATCGTCAAACTTAAACCAGTCGGTTTCGTCTTTGACCAAGGCGTAATAATGACCAAATTCAACGCCAGAACCACAGTCAACAATGACTGCATGAATATTTTAATAGTGGTCTGCTAGATTGAAATGCTCATCTATTTCGAACCTTCCAAAGAGTTTCTTGCTTCCGTCAGAGGTTGAGTCTTGTTTGAAGATCATCAGTGTTACTATTAGATTCACTGGTGCCTCAGCTATACTTGTTTCCTTATAACAGTCTGTTAGTTTGGCGCATGTTTCGCAATACAGTCGATCATCACCTGATAAAAATTCCATTTTCAGATGGTTTGACAATAACCTTTACACGGACTGGTTATTAGTTATATTAGGAAACGCTAGATGAAGTTCCAAAAATTCATACAAGTTTTCGCTACCTCTTGGGCATTTACTACAAAATAAACAAGTGAGGATTTTTTCATCAAAAGATTTACAAACACAAGACGAGATGGACTGTATAGAATCATTCAATCGAATATTGAAATTAATTATACAAGGTCTCTCATAAGGGCTTCTTATCTTTGAATTCAAACGAAACAAAGTGTGTGTAAGATATCATCGAAATTTGCATGGGTTGTAGCTTATTCGCATACACCTTCAACTCGAGAAAACCTCACAAGAAAAAGTTTAACAGGGTCAAATCGCAAGCGCCGTCCTGTTGAAACCACATCTCGTTGGTATCCAGATCATCCAATTTAGGCCAAAAGAAGTTGATAACCATCGACCTGTAGTGCTATCTGTTGGCAGTGCTGGCCTGGCCAACGTCGTTCTCAAAGAAATATGGACCGATGACGCCGCCAGCCCGAAATCCACACCAAACAGTGTCTTTTTCGGGATACCTAGGACGCTCTTGGATCTCATGTGGATTGGTATCGTCCCAAATTCGACAATTTTGTTTGTTCACGTACCCATTCGATGAAAATTAGTTGCCTACTACTCCAGAGCCCATTCAGCAAGCAGACGTCGTTGTCTATGGTCGTTTATCTTCAGTTCCTGTGTTAGTTGAATTTTATATGGGTACAGGTCCAAGTTGTGGTCTACGAGAGACGTGAAATCGACTGCCTTGGATTCTCCTGCACACTCTTACAGCCAGCGACGATGTTTTCGGCAGATCTTGCGTTCCGTCGACGTATGGATGTTGGTCAATTGTTTACTGAACCAGTGGACTCCAATTTATCTACCACATTGCGAATAGTCCTGTCGGTAGGACGATTATGGCGACAGTAAAATGAGCCGAGCGCGCGGTAGGTTGTCCGAACAGAGCACCCATTTTGATAAAACAATTTTATTATTTGCACGTGTTGTTGAAAGCTTTATCCGTCCATGGTGATTTGGCAAAACAGACTGAATAAATGACAACTGATTTAACACATGTAGATTCAACAAGATGCTCGGTATCAATGGGCTTGTTTCATGCTATTGAAAATAATACTGGTTTGCTTGTAGACTGATCGAGTTAGGGGTACCTATATTATACTTATCGATACTAATCGGTCCCAATATCTCTTTATATTTGCAGAAAAAAGAAAAATTCGAGAAGCAAGAATTTAAATTGGCCGCGTGTCTGTTGACCAATAAAATTGATCGTGTCTACAGCGGTGTTGCCAAGTGCCAATTATTTCAATAAAAATACGAAGTTATGAAACTTTAGAAAGAGTACATTGTCTCATACATTCAAGAGAGATAACTGAAAGGATGGCAATATGTCTAATATATATAATTGATTTATTTTATTAGGGTTCATGAGCCTTCGAGAACCATTTAAAAATATAGCTCGGTAAACTATTTAGAACCATGGTTTTCGAGTACATTTTATTTCATATGGAGAATTTTTTCATGAATTTAAACGTTAACGGGTTAATATACACTTCCATTATTAAAATTTCTGTGATATCAACATGAAAATGTCTACTGCCGGAGATATTTAAAAAATAACGTTTTTATTGGCGTTTTGTGTTATTTGGATTCCATGTATAATTAATTCGCCCTCCCAATGCATTTCTTACACTTTATTCTTAGATTTAGTTATCAGAAGTGAGTGTGATTTTACGTTGAATCACGAATGAATCATAAACTGTTTATACGCTCCGTGAATTTTACAATTTGGCAATGTTCATTATTTGTATTGTTCCTATTGGTCAATCGAACAAGAAGCGGGACTAGGCCCGTAACGTCACTAGTCTAGAAAATCCAATTTTTAATAATTAATTACGGAAAAACAACGCTATTTAGAACATGAATCAACTTGGAAAATTGAATAAAATGAGGGATGATCAATAAATACATTGAATAGTAAAACAGATTCCCACAATGAATTGTGAAAATATCGGTAATCACTTGATCAATGATTGACAATGTTCGAACCTATGACAGTAACATGACTGCAGGCATTCACACTGAGACCGCCTCAACATTTTGATTCCTTTATAATCCTTCCAGATAAAGAAACCATCAGGCAGAAGGCTCTAGTGACAAACTGTCTAGAGACCGCCCCAGACAATATACCGCTGCACTGAAAATATTTCATTCTCTCGTTCCCTCGACCGTTTTCCAGGATATATAAAAAAGATGACAGGATCTCGCAAATTATGACGCTCGTACGGTGTAATTCAGAAGCGTGTGTCTTAATTAAAAAACGGCGTTTTCATGGAAGGACGGACGTCTCGGAGAAATATTATATTTCAACGGGTGAATCTTTTGCATCAGATAGTGACCATTTGACAGTTATAATGCGTGCATGCATCACGCCGAGGAAGTATCAGGTAGAACGAGGGTGAGCTTGCTTGATGGATGGGGGCTAGCGATGGTGCAGGAGAATCGAGCTGCAACAAGTTTTTCATTTCGCTCGTGAGATATGGGTTATTTTCTCGGAAGTAATTCCACAAGACCTCAAAATTTTATCGATAAATTTCCATTTTTTTACGAAAACTTTGTTGTTTAGCAATACCACCAGAGAGCAACTAGCATAGTCATTGCTAATTGCTCTTTTGGTATCGCTCAAAAATAACAAAATTTCAGTTTGAAAAATAGACACTTGTCTGATAAAATTATTAGGTCGAATGATATTCGAACGGATTATTTCTTGAAATTTTATCAGCTGAATGCATTTGTATTCAGTAATTTCTATTCATTCAACAACATATGTACATCAAACATTTCAAATAAAATTTGACATAAGAGTTATCTCGTTGAATGTATGGGTTACACCTAAGTATGAAATATACCTGAATTGTGATTTTCCATCTATTCAGCAGGATTATAAATCATGTACATTTCAAATACATAAAATGGATATGCTTAATAAATACAATGACTGAAACCGGATATAAGAATAAAATATCAATTCTAGAACTAAATCAATTTTATTACCTGACTAACGAAAAATTTCAACATGAACATTTGTTTGGGACTATAATTACTCAAATAAGTACTCAAATGACCGAACTCGTATTTTTCAACAATAGGATTTCATTGATAAAATCTATCGTGCCTTGACATGAGATCACAGAGCCGGCATCGGAAACTTCCGAATCACTTGACGCGGCTAAATGCATCTGTAAATGCAACTGTACGTCGAGTATTCTTTTCGATTACAATAAAATTGTTACTATTCCAATCACTGTCTTGATTCAAATTGAAAATGTATTATCATACCAATAAGTTTCAATTAAGATTACACTCCTGTATTTTAGTTATTTTTGAGATTTGATTTTTGGTACAGACCTCCATGTGCCCCATTTTTCGCAATACTCAGCCCGAGTGTCAGCCTCAAACCCACCCTATATACTGCGTTCCTGAGAAAAATGTAAATTCTCGATATTTTGCTTCGCGTTGATAAATAGATAGATAGATAGATTTTGAAACCGAAATAAGTTACTTGAAAAAGTTGGTTAGAAATCGATTTTGACCCTACATACCGAATTTTGACACAAAATCTGCCTTTCAATTAATGGTTCTAAATTACAAGCTATGAAAATAATAAATTTGTTAAAATGCAGGAATAAGAATGAAATACTTTATATTCATTATAAAAAGATTAAAATTTCGATTATTAGTTAATAAAAAGCCCCAGAGATATCGGTCGAAATTAAATGACAATTAATGAAGCGGATTCAACAGAACATGAAATAAACACCAATATTGGAAGTCAGTTCTACCAATCCAATGTAATGGAAAATGTTCGTTTAACCCCTTGAGAACCATCCAAAAATTATGAACGGAAGCTCCGTCTAGCTGAAAGTACATCTCTTGTCGCACATTGAGGGGTAAATTTTTAATGATTTTCCAAAATTCATTTTCATAAAAATAGTCGTTCAGCGGTAATGGTATTACTGAAGAAAAACGGTCCAATTATTGTGTCGCCTAAAATACCACACCATAAATTAACCTTTTGAGGGTATTGGTCCTGACAGTTTATAACCAAGTGGGGATTTTCAGTAGACCAGTATCTACAATTTTGAGCAGATACTATTCCATTGGTAGTGAACGTAGCCTCATCAGTGGGAGAAATTTGTCTTAGGAAATTTCTATCATTTGAAAAATTTCTTTGGTCCCAATCGCAGTAATCTAATAGTTTATAATTTCATAAACTACATGTCACGATTTGATCTCCACAAACTTTATTTGAACAATATATCACGACTTGTTTCGCTAACACAGTAGCTTTATCATTCAAATCACTTTTGATATATTTTTCAAATGAAGTTTGTGGAGAAGTTTATGAAATTACTATAGATCTTCATCAAGTAAAGGCCGAATCAATCAGAAAACTCATAGTTTATATTCGTCACCTTCTTTCAATGTGTGCAAGAATATTGGTTCAAAAGGTTTGATTTTATGACGAACGAGACATGTTCTGAATTTCTCTCAAATCAAATTTAATTGCTCAAACCTTTCACCGTCGATCATACACTGAACCAGTGGGCTTAAATGTATCTACCACATTTAGAATAGTCCTCTCGGTAGGACGATTATGGCGACCGTAAAATGGGCGAAGCGCGCGGTACGTTGCCCGAACAGAACATTCATTTTGATAAAATAATTTCATTATTTGCACGTGTTGTTGAATGCTATATCAGTCCATGGTAATTTGGCAAAACAGACTGAATGAATGACAACTAATTTGACAGATGTAGCTTCATCAAGATAGCCATTATCAAATAAATGTGTTCCAATGATTGAAAATCTATTGCGGCAGTTGTATAGCCAACAGCATATGCAGGAATAACTTCAGTGAAGAATCCTGCACTGACACCTGAAGGATATAATCCAACCCCCTTCGTGTCATTAGCCAGGGGAGTAGTTGTTTTCTGACAAGTGTGAAGATGATAGTTGATTGTTGACAAGTTATTGCTTAACTAAATTATTTGAAAAATGCATTGTTCTTTCGTCACGTTAAAACTATCAATTTTGGTGTTAGACGAACCAACCTTGAATAAGTTATTACTCCGTTTGTGTTGGGTCTACAGACACCATAAACCAAGAATTCTTCGTTTTCATAAGCTACGTTTTTACTACATATGATACTTTGACTGAACCACATGGCCTCAATCCAAAAATGTATTTTCTTGGCTATAAGCCTTTTTGTTTTATATAAGTCAAATATTACCAATGTGCAATTTACTTAATTTGATACTTCCTGTTGCCTGACAAGTGAGCACTGATGATGACGAAACTCGAAAGCGCTTTGCAAGAATTTTAAAAATTATACACTTAAATACAAAAACCTCTTCGATTCATTAAAACATTTTTCACCCCCGAGAAGGGGTGGCACCCACTCACAGGGTAGAAGCAAGCTCCGATAAAGGATAAACTTTGAAGTATATGGTAATTAGAACCTAAATCCAAGTTTTTGTATACAATGGTATACAGGAAAAGAGTCATTGACTAGACTTTGTATAAATCAACGAGAATCGAACAGATGTCTACAGAGAACAATATCGCTGATTTGTGCGTAACACTTCGTGCCGACGTAAATATGATTAGCAACTATTTTTGTTCAGTCAAGCAGGAAATATATGGAATAACCTCGATCCATACCAAACAGACTAGGAAAATATTTGTGCTTTTGTGCCGCATTCGAGCCATTCGATCCCCCATATATGCTCAGATGATTGTTCATGTCCTAAGTCTCCATAGGCGGAGATACTGGTGAGATTAAGGGAGTCGATATAATGGTGGCTTAAACCTCCATTCAAGGAATTATTTACTGGAATATCTTAGGAATATATTGTCTTTTTATGTTTTCTGAAAAGCCGCGTTCAAAGATAAAGGGCAAACAATTTTTCGAAGAAAACAATTTTGATATCTGTAGCCAAAATGAAAGATGTATCAAAACATCTGACTTGCAATAAGCAAGTGCAGACATAGAAAAGAAAATCAACTCAAACGTACATATCATTTGAATATGTCTATCGGCCCATTGTGTGTGGAATATATCGTTCAAATGTACGCCACGGCTTCTCTGGGTGACTCTGGTGCATAAATCAGACTGAATTTGACCGATGGCATGGGTTATATTGGCTTTGAGGGCCACTGTGGTTTATGGCTTAATCGCATACACCAGCGACTTAAGAAAACACCACAAGAAAAGTCTAACGGTGTGAAATCTCACTCAAATCGCTGTCAAGATCATCCGAATCAGCCTAAAAGAAGTTGGTAGTCATCGACCTATAGTGCTACAGTGACCGCCTGGCCAACGACAACGTCGTTCTGGAAGAACGATGACGCCAGTACCGATGCAAGGACCAGGACCGATGACGCCGCCAGACCAAAATTCATACCAAACAGTGACTTTTTCGGGATTTCATGTGTATTGGTATCGTTTCAAATTCTACAATTTTGTTTGTTCACGTACCCATTCATCCAGAAATGATCCTCATCGCTGAAGATGATATTTCGATTAAAATTTGGGTCAGTTGCCAACTGCTCCAGAGGGTGTCTCCAGAGGCT